>VZQC01002336.1:0-32668 GCA_009823505.1 Rhizomys pruinosus
TCAATAGAGGAGGAGAAGAATCCCAGGAGAATGGTATTAATCAGATGTTCAATCACCTTCTCTGATCTGAAAATAAAGGCATAACCTTAAATAATAGAACACATAAACATCAATAAGCAAGAGAGTATTCACTGATTATATCATATGTATAGTATTAGATGCTCATTAAAAAAGACAAATTATTTGAACAATAGAGTGGTTCAACAATTACTTGATAGGGGATCGTGATAACTCCGGGACCAATAATTTCGGTTATTGGCATGTCTTGTTATATTGGTTATTTGGCAGACGTGCTAATCTGAGTGAAGGACACGGATACAGTACAATTTAGCCGGATATTATTCTTAGCAGTATAATAGAGATAGATTAAATCGTTCATCATGGGCAAGGTGCTAACTACTAAAGAGATTGCAGGCAAATAGTAATTTGTTTAAGGAGAAAGGGAGAAAAGTATATTCGTACGATAATGAGCTAAAATGGAGATATTGTTCAAACAACAATCAGCTGGAGTGGGAGAAGGAGCAAAACGGCGTGCGCAGAATTCAAAGAACTAGTGCAACAGGATAGTAATCCTCTGAGCACATCAAGATGAGAATTTAGATATAAGTGACCCAAAAATCCTAATAAAATCAATAAATAGAAAAAAAATAAAAGTTAAGAACAACGACTAAATATATCTAATTGATGTGACTTAAATATCCTGGTCAGAATCCAATTCAGAAAACATACTAGGAAATGCGATTAGAAAACAATTCTTCTAATGTGTTTGTGTTCAAAGAAACTTTTAACCTTCTAGGACAACACCAAGACTGCAAAGTGAAAGGAAATGGAAAAAGATCCACAGAAATGTTAAGAAAAAGCGATAGACAGGATTCATTTTTTAATTTAGACAAATATTTTGGAAGTAATAGAAATTCAGAACAAAGTGTCGGCAGCGATACACCCTTTCTATCATAGGAATAGTGCGTTTCATGTGGTGAAACCTCTATAATCGTAAATGTAGTTTATGCTTGGCCAAACCGGTGGGAACAAGTACTACATGGAGTTATGACTGGGTCTGAGACACAATACAGTAGACTAAAAGACTTGAGGTTTCATCCATCCTGAACTTAGATAGATAAGATGAGTAATAGAGACCAAAACTATATAGTTTAAAATTCATATCAACAAATGACCTCCACATACATCGTATAAATACTTTCCACCCCAACACAAGAGATGAATATTACTTGCTATTCAGCAACCACGATTCACGCACACATGCAATCTCCCCAAAATATAGCCTTTATTGGGAACAGAAGAGCTACAAATACAAATGATTGAAATTATTTCATGCATTCTATTACAATTCAGTAAAGCTCAAATTACATGAGAATAGCCTATCTAGCCAAGTCTGGTAACTAAGATAAATCGTAAAAAATGAGTGGTCGGGGGAAATAGATGAATATAAGCGTAGTATTCTCGTCAAATTATAAAATAAAAATATTCAGAAAAGTCTGTAGGAAGTTTTTTATTATTCTTCTTTTGTTGTCATTTCATACACTTCATTTCCAATTCGTCAGGCAATTTCCCTTCTTCCCCATTCCCAGCGAGTCACCCTCATCAGGATCATTGCATTTTGCCACTTATTGTTTGTGGGTGTCTGCATTTTTTTCCTCTAGTTTTTTTTTTTTTCATTCTTTAGTGGTAAGAGTTAAATGTTTGTGAGCTCTTTTAAAACAATCATTTGCAATGGTTTATGGTCAGGACCCATAGGTCCCTTTGGTTACTCTCGAGGGGTTGTATTGTTGTCTCAAAGTTGATGTCAATGAGTTCCGGTGGGGCTATAGTTTGGTAGGGTTCACCGTCCGCCAATCACAGCCCTTATTCTAACAGCCCTCTTTTCCGATATTTTTCTCCTCGGTTTAGACAGGGGACAGTGGATGGAGCAAAACAGTCTACTTTCTCTGAGTTGTTGTCTTGGACTTTGGTCATTTCTGGCTGTTTTCATGGCGAGCAGTTTTTCCAGGAATAATCTTTCGATTCTACTAATGAAGCAAATCTAGATATTTTAGGGTATAAATGTATGTTGTTATTGTATATTGTAGTAGAAAGATGTTGGATGGTATGTTCTGATTAAAGTTTTTCTGTTGATTGACAGTGTTCCTTACTTGTTGGTTAATATGTTGTCTGACCCTATATCTAATAAGAGAGGGGGCAAGCTTTGGTGGTAGGGATCTAGCCGTTCGGTGTTACTTTTTCTTCACAGGTAGAAGCCTATTAGGCAGTTGGATTTTGGGATATACAATGGATTGGTGATCTGTGCCGTATTTCCAGGCAGGTAGGTGTAGCTGGTGCTGACAGAAGATTCTTGCTGACTCAAGGAGACCATATTTGCTTTAATTGGTTTAGTGGTTTGGCTCTCTGGTTTTCCAGAGACTCATGCGTACTGCCTTGTGCTGGTTCAATATTTACCTTTTTCCATGTTACATATGTTCGACAGAGGGCTTTAGTCGTCTCTGTGGAATATTTTAAAGGCAGTCTTGACAGGAAAATTTATAGCCCTAAGTGTCCTGGCCTCACATCGAAACACGTATGTGCAAACTTACAAGAAGCGGCCAGTGTGGTTGGTGTAGGCTTTATAGCTCGGAGCAAGGAAGGTGGCATCTCAGTGAGTTAGGTGGGCCTGGTTACAGTATGATAGGGCCATTGGTTATCTGGGAGTACCCTGTTCAAAACCAATAAACAAACAACCAAGAACAACAACAAAAGTGGAAAATATAAGTTTCAACATAGGCTTAAGAAGAAGTTGGAGATGGTACAATTGGATGCTAAACCAAAGACAGGAAATTAACAAATGAGAAAAATAAATAGTGAGTGTCATGGGGGAAGCTGTTGTCTTGGAAAGATAGACAAATAGCGATCGCAAGTTACCAAAGAAGAAAGAACTCAAGCTAAATTAGTATTGTGTGAAAAGGGGAAGACTCACAAAGGCAGAGAAAGAGATGACACATGAAACTATTTCAAACGTAATTCTATAATTTGAAAATTAAGGAAATGGATGAAATATGGCTGGGACCAACAAGCTTAACTGAAACAGACTGAATTCTAACATGACCAATACATTGAATAATAAAAAAAAAATTTCCACTCAAAAGTCAGGAAGGATTTACGTTCATTAACTGTAAAGAAGTCTTACAATTATACTCAATATCTGAGGATAAGTAATTTTGCCAATTCCTTTATGAACCGGCAGTCACCAATAAAACCCAGAAGACTCACAAAAAAACTATAAGGATCTCATATGTACAAAAATATGCCAAACTCAAATATGATCGCAGATCCACATCAAAGATCATCATCATGATGATCAACAATTGGAGATGCATAAATTAGAAAATTTAAAATATATCTGAAAGACAATTACACACATTTCGAATGTGGAACCTTTGAAACGAATCCTCTGTTTATAAGTTCTAGAAGGGACAGACGAGCAACATTCCTAATAATATCAGAACCATACATAACTCACCAGTATATCCTAAATGGATAAAAGCTGATCGCCCTTAAGGTGTAGCAAGGCTGTTTATGCAATTCTTTTTAAAATTTTATTTTATTTAATTATTATTTATTGTTATTTTTTTGTATGTAATGTTATGCTGATGCGGTCTTCATTGGCCAGTGCGCAGATCAAAGGGCAAAATCCTGATGGATCAAGAGGTTGTTCTCATCAATGGTGGGGGTGGATAGATAGGTCCTGCAGAGGCGGTCGGGTTTAACCGCTAGTTCTCTGTCAGACCTTTAATAAAGGCTTGAACTGCTTAGGGCAATAGAGGCAAGAAAGGGGTGATAAAGGATCAAATGGAAAGAAGTAAAATCTTTTTGCGGATGATAGATAGTTGAGAGAGGTAATCAACGAAAAACAAGATTCAAGAAGGGAGGTCAGAAATTAACACAAAATCAAGTATTTTTCACCAAACTAGGAACTGGAGGAAACAAGAACCCCCCAGTAGCCATAACAAAATAATACTAGGAACAAATAACAAGTTCTACAAAACAAAGATTAACCTGGAGAGAAGAGTTTTTCTAAAAGATGGAAACATGTGCGGTCAAAAATAATATAGTAAAATATATATTTTAACCAATTAATGTGACATTCAGGAAACTTAAGCCATGATTTTCACAGACCGAAAAAAGAATCCTTAAATTCCAATGGAAAAACAAAAGACCCAAAAAAAAAAAAACACCTTTAGAAAAAAACATAAGGGATCATCTTACGGCTTCAGCAATAAGAGCTATAGTCCTAAAGCTGGACTTGGACAAAATAACTCCATTGATGACAATGACATGAGATTCAAACTGAGTCTACAATTACCTCTCATTTTGCAAAGCAAAAAAGGCATGGAGAAAAACAGCATCTTCAGCAATGGTGTGGCAAAACTGGATCACCGTTTGTAGGAGAACAAATTTAAATCCCTACATCTCACCTGTGTAAAAATCAAACCCAAATGGCAATAGACTCACTATTAACCTAACTGAGGATGAGAAAAAATTGCATATAGACATGGTGTGAAAAGCTGCTATACGACAGCAGCTTCAAAGAATACCAGTTGACAATGAGAAGGGACCTCTCATTAAGCTAAAATCTTTATCCATCAAAAGAAGCAATCAGGGAATAAGAGAAAACCCACCGAGTGAGAGGAAACCTTCACAAGTGAAACATCTAATAGAACATTAACATCAGAGTGTATAAAATACTCAAAGCAGTGTAAGAAACATGCCACTCAAAAATGATTAAAGAACTGACGAGACTTAGTGAGGAAAATGAGGAACTGAAGATGGCTGAGAAACATATAAAAAACTGTTCAATGTCACCAATAATTAAGGAAACAATTACATCAAAGACAGTTGATAAGAAAAAAAAAAAAAAAAAAAAAAAAAAAGACAAATAATGCTGGAGAGGTTGTGGAAGGGGAACACTCATCCACCGTTGGTAAGTAACCGACAACGTGAAGCATTGTGGGAATTAAAAGTCTAAGTGACTTCACTTCGAGTATACAACAGATATACGAAGACTTCCTGCAAGATAATGCACTTATTTTGTGCAGGCGCGTTTTCAATGATGATTGGACGACCCCAATGCCCTCGCTGAGGAGTGGATAATGAAAATGTGGTACTTCTATATAATGGAGTTTTGTCAGTAGTTAAAGATGATCATGAACTTGCAGGTAATTGGATGGAGTTAGAAGACATAATGTTAAGTAAGTAACAGCCTCTGAAAGAAAAAGAAAAAAAAAGAAAAAAGAATTGGAAATTTTTCGTATCTGTGGATGCTAGTTAATCGCAATGGTAGAGGCTGGATGAGTGGCTGCGGTTAGCAGCATGATGTCTCAGAGCTGGCCTGGGTCGATCCACAGCCGAATGGCACTGAGAAGATTTACTCATTACTTGGGGACCGACCTATTCTGAACGTCGTGGCTGAAACACGTGTGCCAAACTTGAGAGTATTCATCGTATAATAAATAAATAAATGTAAATAAAGAAAGGTAAGCTGCCGATGTATGTGATAATTTTTATCTAATTGACTGTGATAATTAATGTGATCCTAGTGAGCCTATGAATTAACTTCATTTTACTTTCGATATGTTATGAAGTGTTATGTGGTTGGAGGATTTCATTATTTTAGAGTAATGATAAAATTAGGGAAAAATTTGAACTCTAAACCATAAGGTACAAGTTATTCTGGGATAATCTGTCTTGACGTTTAATAGGGCATATTTTGGAGTGAATCATTTTGGAAGGAATAACAAGAACAATAAGTGGGTTGGAAATAATGTTATTCTGATAAAAAATAACTTAAAAGAAAACTTTATGAGATTGAAGATATGAGACATGTATGGCAGAGAATGTAGGTTGGGGTGGGGAGGGGAAGGGAAATATTAAAATGAGAAAAATGTGAAATACTCAAATCAATAATTATAATAGAAAATAAAAATTGGAAAGAGAATCATGATTTAACATTGCAATAAAATATGAAAAGTAACAAAAGAATTAACCTGGCCAGATGAAAAGCAAAATGGCAGAAATTAATTAGTACAGTGATAAATGACAACAAAGACATATTGCAAGAGCTGGTTTTGAAAGATAGAACGAGTTGACGACCACTGTTATATAAAAAGCAAGAGACCTCCCAAATCAAAAAATTGCGAGATGAATGGGAAACTCACAAAAAACAAATAGAAATATTAGAAACTTTAAACTGTACTCTGTTAAAATATGAAATAAAGACTGATAATCGTAAAACATGTAAATCACATGCATTAAGAAAGATTTCCAAGCATACTCGTCTTTAAAGAAATTGGCAGTAATGATACACACAAAAAACATCCTGGTCATTTTTATGGAATTGGTCCACATAGAAGTTAACTTTATTAATTTAAAAGAGAAATATGATTCAAATCTTGAATGACCAGATATCCTACCAAAATGTTAAGATCAAACGAAATGATCTATAAAATTTAGAAATTGATCATTTCAATAACTTGCAAACCTCTTAAACACTCAGAATCATCCCCATGTGATCAATTGTTCCTAGATGGAGTGCATATTGTAGGTATGTTAGATATTAAATAATCTCAGCAAAAATGGCTATTTCATAATGCAAAATATGGTTGGACAAATAACATGATTATGTAAGCCTAGGCGGAATTGTATTTGAGGAACTCTCAAATATTACTATAAGAACAGGAATCATGTCTAATGGAAAAAATGAGCATTGCTTAAAAAAAGACTAACAAGGCTACTCCACTCTTTATTATATTTGATCTTGCAGAGAATAGAAAGAATTTAAGGTAACAATGGAAGAGGGGTTAATTATACTTTGAGATATGGATATTATACCCTAAGGTCCCAAATCCACCAAACTCCTGCAGATGAATATTAGAAGTAGACAGACTAAAATTAATCACCAAATTGTGTTATATATATAAGAATCAGGATGAAAAGACCGGTAACCCATTATAACTTAAATTATAAATTAAAGAAGGAAACTTGACCAAAGATTAGATTGTGAAAATAAATTAAAATTCTTTAGATAGAGGGTTGGAAACTTGAAGTGGGGACTGCCATGTATGGTTGAAAATTATGTGAAAATAGCCTAGCAGAAGCATATAGTTGGATTCGATCAGCAAATTCCCATACTCCTCAGGAATAGAAAAATCCTAAAACCTAGCAAAAATGGCCCCAGGAGAGGTTAGTAACAAAGAAAGAGTCCAGCGATAATAGCAGTTTTCAAAATTGGAATCTTAAAAAGGCCATGGTGGAAGAAAATTAACTCTTGAATGATATATATTGATAATCCCAAATGATACATGGCAATTTAGCTGATTAGTAACAATTGACGCAAAGATTTAAGGAAAAGTATATATTGCTGAATATTTGATATAGAGATTAAACTATTTGGATTAATTTGTTATGTATACAGTTTTAAGTATAGGTTATGTGCTGTATATTACTTGATGGTGGAGATCTGCTCCCGTTTGATTTTATTAGTTTTGTACAGTATTTGTTTTCCTAATGAATTAGATTTTTTCAATCTGTAGAGCTCATGGAATTTTATTGGATGCATTGAATCTTATAATAATGGTAAGGGACATTTTTTATAAAGTAATTTTTTTCATCAGAGATATTTACTTTTGAATTATTTTCAATTTCTCTCAGTGTGTTAAATTTTTGTTGTGTAGTATTTTGGTTGTATTGTAGTTTTATTTTTAAGTCTATGTGTGGCTCTATATTTTGTGCATTGTTTGGTTGTGTTAGAAGGTAGCTGATTTTATTATTTCCTGGTGTACTATTACGATCGTTTATCGCTCTTAGAAGTTTCTGGTGGATGTTTTTAGCACTTAGGTAGTATAATACTGAACTGGATGTTAAACTCTTTCCTATAATTGGTGTCGTTTATTTTTCTGTTTATTTGTTTTAGGCTAAATGTTTAACTATTTGACAGGTAGTGTAATAGGGTTGCAGGTTCACTTAAGGTGAATTTTATTTTTCGTCCATTATGAGTTATTTTGTTGGGTTTGTATATGTTGAAATTTTTAGTATTATTAGATTAAACCATGGGATGCTTGATTTTCAGGCTTTTTCTGCTGGAATGGGAATTTTGTTTAGTCATTTTATTATGAATATTATTTTTTTGAGACATCTACTGTATGAAAGGTATGGATGGTATTGAGTGTGTTTGCATTGCCAATTGCTGTGAATGCATCTATTTCTTTAATGTTAAAGTTCTTTTTTTTGGTGTTTGTTTGATATTAGTGACAGACAAGGATTTGAATCCTCTTGTTTCAGATAGTGTTTCGTTAAGGAGGACTTGTTTATAGTGTTTTTGATAGAATGCTGTGATTCTCTGTTTTTTTTAGTTGAGGGTTGTTTTTATCTAATCTCTAATATTTGTTTATTTATGTATTCTCTTCTTGGTTAGGCATGTCGATTTAATTTCATTCTTCCTTAGGTGTTCATTTTGGTTTCTTCAAAAAGAGGAGGAAGAAATCATAAGAAAGCCTAAGATGGACATTTAATTAGAAAAAGAACAAGAGGGATTCCAGTTAAATAATCATAATATTAGGAGATTGAGTGTATAAAAACTCCAACTAAAAAAGACTGGCAGATGGATTCACAGCATGTATTTGATAAGAATTTTAAAAGGTCGTTCTCAACATCATATCTTTTCAGTAAACCAAGATCTGCTCCATTTTTCGTTAACAGCATCTATAAAGCAGGCAATAAAAAAAAAGAAGTAGACCCGTTTATGATAATGAATCAAAAATTGATTGCATACTCGTCAAGTTTCATTCATTGAATTTGTTCATATGTAAGGGTTGTTCATATATTAATAATTATGACATAATGGCTGAAATAAAACAAGATTTTCAATGTGCGATCATTTTTTTGCAGATCATCCTTCATTTAATTAGAATAAATTGGGATGATGGAACTTAACAGCTATCTTAAGAACCCCTACCAATGAAAATGCAATAATGTAGAGCAATAGACATTCTTTTTAAAGGAATGCTAGAGTTAAATGGCTTGACTAGGGGCAAACTTGCCTAGGCATAAGAAGCGTAGAGACTAATGAGGAGTTAGTGATAAAGATTATTCTTGTTTGCGATGATATGTATTACTAGGATGCTAAAATTCACAAAACTTTAGATACGATTAACGTCAGTATAGGTGGTGGATGAAATAACTGGATAGTATTTTTTAAAAAACAGTGACAAAGAATAAGAGGCTCCTAATCTGATATATACTGGACTTTACTACAGATCCATAATCTACAAATTAAACTAAGAGGAGAGAAATGAATAAAGATGGACCGATTCATCTCGTGGTTGGAAATATATGTAAAATTTTATCCGTTCAAATGAAATAAATGTATAGAATTCCTGAGTTCAGACGGAATAAATCTAATTCATATAAAACAAGACTGAAATATAAGCAACCTGATGAAAATGATAGGGGGGGATGCTCAGACTAAGCTATATACGCCAATAGTAAGAGTGTCTGTGACAAGACTGTTGATAGAACATGAAGATCAATATTTTGTTTACTTTGACATTTGTCAGAACATTTCTGATATGCTATCTTTATGAATTTGTTCAGTACTAAATTGGTGAAATGCTGTTCATATCTTTGGTTCATTCTGTCATAGTAAAATTCGTTAAGAACATTTTATACTATTTTTTGACATGGAATCTGAAGTTTCCTGGATTCCTTGTGGGGTCTTAACTTCCATGGAGCCGTCTTTGGCATAGTAAGGATTTTTTTTATTCTGTGAGGAATGATGGGGTGTTGGTGCAGAAATATTATGTTTGTAGTTTTTCACGTATTAATTATAATGAAATTGGCAGTTTTTCACAATTAAGTTTCACGCAGAGATTTGGTCTTTTCATAGCATCCCACATTTCCTGATTATTCCACTCTTTTTTTTTTTTTCCTAATCTTCACTTGAGCATTTTACTTGTTCCATGTTCCATTGTAGGTCTGATATTCTATTTTCTGCTTCATCCATTCTGCTTTTGAGGCTTTCTCCCTTCCTTTCTTGTTGATTGAATGAACATTCCATTTCCTTTTTCATTTCTTTCTGTGATTTCTTTAGTATTTGCATTTCCTTTTGGAGCTTGCCCTGCTCTACTTGTAGCTCCTTGCTTCACTGATCTGTTTCTTTTTTCATTTCAGCCTGGGATCTTTTCAGGGTTTTCACTTCCTTCTGGAGTTTTTCATTCTCTTCTTCTAGTTCTTTTCAGAGTTTGTGTTTCTCTTCCTCTAGTTCTTTTTAGAGTTTGTCATTCTTTACCTCTATTTCTTTCCAGTGTTTATCATTATTCCCTTCCAAATCCTTCCTGAGTTTTTCATTCTCTCCCCTTCTCTGATTTGTTCTTTACATTGTTTTATTTCTTTGAATATGTCTACAACTGTTCTTCTAAGGTCCATGTCTTGGTCTCTTTCCAGGGGGATCTCATTGTAGGGCTCTTCTATAGTACTGGTTGTGTTTGGTATGGCTTTATTATGGGCTTTTCCCACGTTATTTTTTCATTGTGGCTTTGGCATGTTGGTTTACTTTTATTTTTCTTGGTTTGGATTCTAGTGCTAGTTTCAAATATTATTGGTTGGTCACTCACTGTGCTTCCTGCTGTTCAGTTCCTCTTGGCTGTGTAACCTAGACTCATTAACATGTAACCACTGGATAGTCTGCACCACAACTTCACCAGGTTACTGGGTCATCTGTACCACTACTCAGTGTGGGGGTGGGAGAAGGAGGGGTTGCTCCCTTGGCCCCTGCACCAGTCCTCTGAGTGTGTGCTGTGCTCCTGACTGGCTGTCTTAGCGTGACTGGGTGACTCCACCCATGCCAATCACGTGGGAGGTGTGGCATGGCATTCTGCCTGGTCCCCAAGGAATGCCTTTGGTGCTGGCCCATGGTCCCCTGCAGTTTCCAGTCCCACCTGAGCATGTGCTGGCCTCTGGCCTGCTGGCTTAACATCTTTTCCCAATTTTTTAATAGAAGCACATATCACTATAAA
Source organism: Rhizomys pruinosus (assembly GCA_009823505.1). NCBI lineage: Eukaryota > Metazoa > Chordata > Mammalia > Rodentia > Spalacidae > Rhizomys > Rhizomys pruinosus. The sequence goes on from VZQC01002336.1 coordinate 11,061, forward strand.
ATTCCCTCTCAGGATTGCTTTTAAAGTGTCCCAGAGGCTTTATTGTGTTGTACTTTCTTTATCATTTAATTCCAGGAATACTTTTATTTCTTTCTTAATTTCTCCTTTGACCCATTCATTATTCAGGAGAGTGTTTTTTAATCTCCATGAGAATGTGTAGTTACCAGGGATTCTGCTGTTACTGGTTTTAAGCGTTATTGCATTGTGGTCTGATAGAATACATCGAATTTTTCCATTTTTTGTATTTGTTGAGGTTTGTTTTATGCCCCAGTATGTCATTGATTTTGGAGAAAGTTCCAAAAGTTCTCTTTGGTATGTACATTTACTGTTTTCATTATGATATGCCTTGGGGGTGCTTCTTTTCTGGTCCTTTGTATTTGGCGTTTTAGGTGCTTTATATATTTGTAAGGGCATTGTCTTTGCTTAATTTTGAGAAAATTTGTTCTATAATCCTGCTGAATAGAAATAATATGCTTTGGCTGATTGGGTAGACTATCCAGTAGATGTATGTTAGGTCCATTTGATGTATAGCATTGTTAATTCAGATGTCTCTCTGTTTATTCTTTGTCCAGTTTACCTATCTAATGGAACAGTGGAGTATTAAAGTCCCCTCCCCTTTGTGAGTTGAGATTAATCTGTGTCTTAAAGTCCTATAGCATTATATTTGTGAAGTTGGTTGCACCAGAGTTTGGTGCATACATGTTCATGATTGTAATGTCTTCTTAGTTGATTATTCCTTTGATAATAATGAAGTGACACTCCTTATTTCTTCTCATTAATGTTAGTTTGAAGTCTGTTTTGTCAAGTATTAGAATTGCAACTCCTGCTTTCATAATGCCATTTGCTTGGAATTTTTTTTTCCATCCTTTCATCTTAAGGTAGTTGTATAATCCTGCTCAAGATCTAGTCAATACCATTGTCCTGAGATTTTTCTCCTTCTATGCCTGTGATGCATATATTTGGAATTGTGAATTTAGTCATAAGTTCATCCCTATATTCTTTCAGTTCTTTGATTTGTTTAAGTGTTCTTTAAATTCTTTAAATTCCTTGAATTGTTTGATCATGTTTATGATTGTTCTTTTAAATTCTGTGTCCTGGGTTATCTCTAGTGAGTTCTTACTGTCAAATTTTTCTATAGGACTGGGGTTGTTTGGTGGGCACATCATATTTGAATTTTTCATATTATTATATTTCTGTTGTTATTTTGGCATGTGGATTTCTTTAGTTGTTTGTGATCTAAGTGTGAAACTCAAGCCTTCCTTTGTTGAGTTGAAGTCTGATTTTATTTGTATACTTAATGTGCCTTCCTTGTTGTTTTCTTGTTGAGGATCAAAAACTGGTTGGTCTAGGCATCAGCCTCTCTCTTTGATTTTATATTGGAGGGACAAGATGGCTTTAATCCAACTCCTCAGGAGTTCATGCAGATGCCCAAGTCAGATACTCTCAGTGTTCTTATTAAGGCCTGGACCTTTACTAGTCAGTAGGCACAGCTCAGTTTGGAAAGCTTGCTACACAAAAACTGGATTCAGCTGTTCTTAGGAAGTCTGCAAAGGTCTGGGCCCTTACTAAAGGGTAGTGAAAAACCCAGCCTTTCAGCAATGGGAGGCACTGTCAGATGGTCCCAATGAATGAGGATGGGCATGGTGCAGTTTGGAGAGCTCACCATCCCAGGGAGCTAAGAGGTTATTCCAGAGGTCTGGGTTGCTAAAGAAAAGTGGGCTTGTGCCCAAGGTTATAAGGGCAACAGAGTGTGGAAATGGAGAAATTGAGTTGTTCATGTTACAGACAAGTCAAAGTGGGGTGGGTGGGACCAGACTTTCCAGGGAAGAAGCCTGATTTTGAAAATTCCAAACAAGCTGGGGGTGGAGACCTACAGTGAAGAGTCCAAAAATGTATGCTAGAAAATTGAGCTGGTCTGAGTGCCAGAAGCCAGGATCTAGTCCACAGTCTGGACCAAGAAGGTCTGGATTCCAAAGATCTGGGGTGCCAACCACAAAAGTCATCCTGACCTGTAGGCTAGAAGGGGAAAACTGAGTTGCTCCCACTGTAGGGAAGTCAAGATTCAATGGGTGGGATCAGACTTACCAGGTCAGAAGGCTGGTCTTAGGTATCCAAAGCAGGGTAGGGGTCCGGGCACGAGAACAGAAGGCTGGTGTCAGGAATCCAAGGGCACACTGCGGGTGGAGACTGCCCGTGAAGGGTCTAACCAGCCAGACTGGAAAATTAAGCTGGTGTGTATATAGGGGTTCAGGATACAATGGGCGGGTCTGAACCAGGAGGTAGTCCAGAGATGGGGGTGCTAAGAGAATAAACAGGCCTGGGACCAAGGTTAGAAAGGGGAACCAATGCTTCTCTTTTTTACCTCTCATTTTCCATCCAGTGTGACAGCAAACCCCATGGTGTCACATGCTGATTCACTTTCATTTCTGTTGCTGTGATAAAATACCCTGCCAAAGCAACTTTAAAGGAGAAAGGGTTAATTTGGCTTATGATTCCGGGTTACAGTGCTTCACTGNAAAAAAAAAAGAAAGAAAGAAAGAAAGAAAGAAAGAAAGAAAGAAATGGGGTCCTAAGATAAGATAAGAAATGGGGGAGGTAAACAGGAATCTTCCCCTGGCGCCTGCAGTTATCCAGGATAGAAGGTTTTTTTTCCAAAAGTGCCACATTACCTGTAACCTTTGAGACCATAAACTACTTAATTAGCACATAATCTTCTATTTGCCTTTTGTTTGCATTCCTCGTATATGAACTGAGTATAAATTTCCCCCAAAAGTGGAGCTAGAGGCTGGATCATTATGGAGTGTTCCAAGTGTCAGTCTGCTGGCATAAAGTAAAACTCACTTTCTTTCACCTGACTTGGCAGCCGATATCTTGACTATCCTGATTTTCCACAAGATTAACCCAGACATGGCTGTCAATGGGATTGGTTGAGACCTTATTGAATGCAACACACACACACACACACACACACACACACACACACACACCATCTACAAACTGTTGGGAATGAATGGTGAAAATGTGGTACATTTATGTAATGGAGTTCTATTTAGTAGTAATTAAAGAGGAAATCATGGAAATGTTGCAGGAAAATCATGAGATTAAAGCCAAATTTAGGTGAGGTGAGGGAGTTTATTCACATTAGTGGGCTCACACCAGTGGGCTAACCCATTAGTGGGCTAACCCACTAGTAGGCTAACCTCCAGATTGTTCCATACAGGAGTCAGTTGCTTGACTGAGTCTCTGGGATCCTTTATACCCCTGTGTCAAATGCAAGCAAAGAGCACATAACATATAAGTAATAAAATAACTGGTTTACATGTAACATGCAATCACAAAAATCACAGGAATGTGACATCCTGGTTTACAGATAACATAACAAAGCCTATAGGAATGTGGCATCCTGGTTAAACAAAGAAGGCTGCCATCCGGGTGACTACAGGGGCCAGAGGGGAAGGCTCCAGACTGCCCCTTCTCTGTCCAGCTCCATTACCATAACACTGCAAGGTATTTTTCCCCACTATAAAATGTACATGTAGGGCTGGAGAGATGGCTCAGTGGTTAAAAGCACTGACCGTTCTTGCAGAGGACCCAGGTTCCATTCCCAGCACCCACATAGTGGCTAAAAACCATCTTTAGCACCAGGAGTGGTCGTGCACCTCTTTAATCTCAGCACTCAGGAGGCAGAGGCAGGAAGATCTCTGTGAGTTCAAGGCCAGCCTTGTTTACAAAGCAAGCTCCAGGCCAGCTGGGACTAAAGGGAGACCCTGTCTCAAAAAAAAAAAGTGCATGTAAATGGATAAAAGTATTAACTGTTATAAGTAGGTGAAGTAACAGACTCAGAAAAGGAAGCTATAAGGGGAAAATGTAGATTCCAAAAATGGATACCCTCTTTTGTGGATGCTAACACCAAATCCCCAGTTGAAAGGCAAGCTGAACAGCATTATTGTTATATTTCTTTTTATCTGAAAGCAACTGTGCTGTTATAATGTGAATCTCTTAACCGGCTCTAGAATTGACCTACCACTTATTTTCAGACTCTGTAATTACTGTATATGGGGTGGAAGGTACATATTCATATCTTAGAGTAATATAAAATTAAAGGGAAAAATGTGAATGCTTAAACATATTTTGGAATTAACATACAGTTTATTCTCAGAGGTCATAATTTTGATACATATGTGATGGTTATATAGGCATTTGTTGGAGTAAAACAAAGGGGAGGGAATAACAGCAACATAAGGACTGGGTCAAAGAACTGACTGATACAGTTAAATTCTGCCCAAAACAACAAGCCTCTGCAGTGAAAAACTTTGGAAAGACTGAGAGAAAGATGTAAGACATTTATGGCAGAAGGCATGAACTGGGGTGTGGTGGGGGGCAGGGAGAGGGGAATGTGTCTAAATTGAACTGAAAGATTATGTATGAAATATACAAATCATCAATAAAAGTATTAAAAAAATAAAAGCAAGCTATATATGTTCTCCCTCATTTGTGCATCATAGTACCAATCCTTTGTATGTGAGTATATATCCTGNAAGTTCTATCCACTGAGTTTCTTTAATTAAAAGAACCTTGAATAAGAACATGGGCTGGGAACTTGGCATACAGAAGCAGGGCATTCATGTACTTCCCAGATGAATGCTCAGAGATCAGATAAAAGGAGTAGTCTAGGCACAGAGTATGACTAGAGCAAGAAACCATCTAGACACAGTTGCTAGCATCACCAAATCTAAGCCTGGAAGGATCTGAGGGACAGGGCAAGTAGATCTTGTCCTCTACCCTGCATCATCATCATCATCACCAAAACCATCATCATCATCATCAAATTTCTCGCCTGCCAGGCCTATGCTGCGTCTTGGGATGCCTGGGAATCAAGGGTTCGTTTACCCTTGCAACAGGCACAACTGACAAACCAGCCACCTTAAGCAATGCCCAGCCTAGATTTCAGCAGGAATCACAGCTGGCCCAACCAGAATATCAAGCAATCCAAACAAGAATCCTCGGGAGATGGAGCCACCACTCTCAGGCTTTCTAACCTCCGCTTGAGATATGAAAATCAGGATTATTCTTGTTTGATCTGAGTCGTAATTACTACTGTTTGTCAGAATTGTCAGGTGAAAGCCCAGTGAGGAAAAACATGACACAGCATCCTAATGGTGGCAAGGGACAATGCTCAGAATCTTGAAATTTGAATAAAAAGTGTTTATAGTCCAAACAGAGGAAATAATAGAATATTGATTTCAGAATTTGTGGCGCTTAGTCTGTTTGACATGTTGCAGTACGACAAAATACGAATAAGCCAGATTTTTTAAACAATCAACATTTTTTCTCAATTTATGGAGGTTTAAAAAGTCTGAGCTTTAATGTGATGGTGACTGCCTCCTGGTCCACAGATGGTACCTTCTCTCTGTGGGTTCACTTGGTGGAAGAAGCGACCCTCATCTCTCTTTCTAATCCCACTCCCGAGGGCCCCACTATCATGATATAGGTCACCTCCAAAAAGCATTCTTAACATCATCTTTCCTAATATCATCATCCTGGAGGTGGGGACTTCAACATGTGAGCATTTAGGGCACAGAACAGAGGTCAAGGTCTTATTGTCACTGACTCTGTAGAAATCTACATCCCACACTGGGTTAGTCAGAAATGTCAATGTCACATTGGATTTTTGGATTACCCAGCATCCATTCTTTGCCCACCACCACCCTTTCTTTGAGAACTCACTCTTTCCCTAAGATAGCAAGATATTAATCAGAGGCCATACCGTTCCATATCCAAGGGAGGAGCATAAGATTCTATTGCTACTAAGTGGACCTTTGCCAGTATTTAAAGCTGATCATACAGTCAAAGGTACTGGATTGATCAGAGCTCGCTCCATCTTTGTGGCTTCTTCCTGTCGAAGGAACTGTCCTTGCCCGCGAATAAGTTCTCTTCATAATTTAAATTTTATTTTACATGCATGAACATATAGAAGGCCAGAGGAAAACTTGGGAGAATCAATTTGCTCTTATCATGTGGGTCTCAGGGGTTGAAATCAGATTGTAAAGCTCGGAGGCAAAGGCCCTCCTTTATTTACTACGCCATCACACCAGCCCCAAAAACTATCTTAAAAACTCAGCATCTCTTCAAACCTCCTGACAGTTCTCAATCTCTTATATCCATCCAATAAATTCCTTCTACCTTCACTTAATGAGAGTTCATTTCTATGCCTTATAATAAAAGACATGTAATGTCAGGATTTAGAAAATGGTTGACAGTTTAGAATGCATTTATACATTTGTTACCCAATCACACCCACAATAACATTCGGTATTGAATAGACCCAGATTTTTATTTTCATTTTATATGTGAAAAGAGAGAGACTCGAATAGTTTCAACTATTTGCCCATGTTGTCACAGCAAGAACATCTCCATGTGTCCAAAGTCTTTTGGTTGTATATCCACTATGGTGAGGTGTGACTCTCTCATCTGTTACCTAAGCAACCAAACAAGACAAATTAACTGGAAACATCCACACTCTTTTCTGGCATTCCTATGAGTATCGTTGTGGGCTTTTTTGGAATTTTCCCTTTGAATGCACAGGTATCTCTGTTATAACAAATGCTCTCTTAATACACTCACAGGCAGCCGGCGGGTGTCTCATTTCATGGAGCTAGAGCAAATGGTATCACTATTTACATTCAGAAATATTGATTGAAATGGCCAATTATACCTGAGACCACTTGGACTTATTCCCTTTTAGAGGTAAGATACCCAAGTCCATTAGCACTGTTGAAGGAAATCCCCCCCAACCCTACCTTCAAAACATATAGTTACAGAGCCATTTCCCAAAAGACACCAACACTAATCAAGAAGAAGCTGAAAAGAGGCTATGCATGAGCAGGAAGTGTCTGGAGTTATTCCATTGCTAGCTGAAGAAAAGTCAATACTCTTTTCTCTATCCATAGAAGGAATAAAATATTACTGGAATATATTAAACTTAAATGGTAGATTCTAAGGTATATTTTTAAGTGTCATTGAAGCTTGATTGATCATTCATTAGTAGTTTGGTAGAAGTCAGTAACATCTGTTTGGAATTTTAAATCACTAATTTGTCTGAAGTTACATTTGAGAGTCTTAGCTATGTTTTTTTTTTGCAAAAAGACAATAATCCAGTCTACGATTATCACCCTGAAAGAGCATCCAAAGCAGAGGCCTTTACCCAGCACTGTAACTAAACTGTAAACTCAAGAGCTTCCAGGCCAAGCATTCTCTTCTACTCTTCTCTTAAAACAAGTGTTTCTCACAGAAGAGTAAGAAAAATGCTAAGACTGTGATATTGCCTGCATTTCAACCCTATAGTGTTTCTCAATTTACAAGAAAGAACAGTTAAGGGAAATGCTTGCACTATAAGCTCTAAAGAAACAGATATGGCAGGAATAAGTTCATGAACATGTCGAATTCATGTAGGCTTTCAAATCTGTTTTCTATCTATATATAAATGTCTGCTTGTCGACCTCTGTTTTAGGTGCTTTTATGATAAGAGATGCCATATAGACAAAACATACTTCTGAAGAAATAAACAGTTCACAAATGTACATGGAAAACTCGAGGACAAAACCTTTCTCTCAAAGCCCCCAAATACTAACATCCAACCCCCCAAATGTCTTCTTTATTATGTGTATATATGTAAATAAATAGGACTACTACCTTGCTATAATTTGGATCATGGATGTCTCCCAAAGGACCACATGCGGAAGGCTATCAGTCCTTGGTGCGGCCACTTGAAGGGTAAGGGGAGGTTTGAGAGGTGGGATTTTACAGAAGGTATTTGGCTCACTGTGAGCATGGTCGTGGAGGGGATCTGGAGATCCAATCTCTTTCTTTTCCTTCATTTTACCCCTTAACCATTAAGTCCACATGATCCCAGTATACAATGCTGCATTGCCACAGACCCAAAGCATATGGGACTGGATCCCAGATTGGAACCTCCAAAACTGTGAGCCAGATGTCATCTTTTCTTTCTCTAAGTTTATCATCTCATGTTCTCAGTGTGTGGCAGAATGACTACCAGATACCTATTGGTGTGATTCATGTATGAGTACATGTTAACTTACTCAAATATGTTCTGTTAGCTTGGTTTGATATGCTTCTTAATTTTTCCAAAACTGATTTGTTGAACCAATGCTAAAATGTCTTTGGTTCTAAATCACAAGTCAAAGTCTGAAACTGACCAGTAAGTACAAGAAATAAATGAAGCAAAGCAAAGAATAGCAGAATTTGTGCAAGTCAGATGATCACATTAATATCTGTCGTTTCAACAGAAATGTTTCTAAATAACTATGTAAAGTGAGCCATAATACTACTGTTCTTTCAGCTTCCTGATGAAAGGCAATAGATGAATAGCAACAAGTTCAATGTCTGGACTGAAGATCAAATTTATGTCTCCCTTTAGTGATTTTTCTCCCTCTAGCTTTGTCATTTATTCATGCTCTGTTTTGTTTGTTTTTTATTTCTTTTTTAAAATTTATTTATTTTTATTGATGATTTGTGCATTTCATACATCATCCTTCAGTCCAATTTAGTCACATTCCCCACTCCCTGTCCCCCACACCACCCCAGTTCATGCCTTCTGCCATACATGTCATACATCTTTCTCTCAGTCTTTCCAAAGTTTTATTAGTGCTGAGGCTTGTTGTTTGGGGCAGAGTTTAACTGTATCATTCAGTTCTTTGACCCAGTCTTTATGTTGTTGTTGTTCCTTCCCCTTTCTATTGCTCCAACATATGCCTATATAACTATCACATATGTATCAAAATTATGGCCTCTGAGAATAAACTGTATGTTAATTCTCAAATATGATTAAGCATTCACATTTTCCCCTTTAATTTTATATTACTCTAAGATATGAATACATACCTTCCACCCATATACAGTAATTACAGAGCCGAAAATAAGTGGTAAGTCAATTCTAGAGCCCATTAATATTTATATTATAACAGCACATTTGCTTTCAGATAAAAATAAATATAACAATAATGTTCATCTTGCCTTTCAACTGGGGATTTGGTGTGAGCATCCACAAATGAAGGAAACCATTTTTGAAATTCACATTTTTCCCCTTTAATTTTATATTACTCTAAGATATGAATACATACCTTCCACCCATATACAGTAATTACAGAGCCGAAAATAAGTGGTAAGTCAATTCTAGAGCCCATTAATATTTATATTATAACAGCACATTTGCTTTCAGATAAAAATAAATATAACAATAATGTTCATCTTGCCTTTCAACTGGGGATTTGGTGTGAGCATCCACAAATGAAGGAAACCATTTTTGAAATTCACATTTTTCCCCTTTAATTTTATATTACTCTAAGATATGAATACATACCTTCCACCCATATACAGTAATTACAGAGCCGAAAATAAGTGGTAAGTCAATTCTAGAGCCCATTAATATTTATATTATAACAGCACATTTGCTTTCAGATAAAAATAAATATAACAATAATGTTCATCTTGCCTTTCAACTGGGGATTTGGTGTGAGCATCCACAAATGAAGGAAACCATTTTTGAAATTCACATTTTTCCCCTTTAATTTTATATTACTCTAAAGTATGCATACATACCCTCCCCCCATATACCAAAGTCTGAAGATAAGTGGAAGGTTAATTCTAGATCCCATTAAGGTTTTCACATTATAATGGTACAGTTGTTTCAGGTAAAAGAAAATATTGCTCAATTTGCCTTACTACTAGGTATTTGGTGCTAGCATCCACAGATGAGAGAAACTATTCACTGTTTTTTCTGGGACTGTGTTACTTCACTTAGCATAATGTCTTCCAGTTCCATCCATTTACCTGCAAAGTTCATGATGTCATCTTTCTTTTTTAAATATATTTTTAAATTTTATTTATTTTGTATGTGTATGAATGTACTGTCTGCACGTAGGTTTGTGCACCCGTGTTGTGCAATGCCGCAGAGGTCAGAAGAGGGCGTCAGATTCCCCTGGAACTGGAGTTAAAGACAGTTCTTGGCCGCCATGGGGGTGCTGGGGATCAAACCCGGGTCCTCTGCAAGAGCAGTCGGCACTCTTAACCTCTAGGCCATCTCTCCAGCCCGATGTCATCTTTCTTTACCGCTGCACAGAACTCCATTGTGTAGATGTGCCACATTTTCTCTATCCACTCATTGGTTGAGGGGCATTTGGGTTGGTTCCAGCTCTTTGCTATTGTGAAGAGAGCTGCAAAGACCATAGATGTGCATGTATCTTTGTGGTAGGATGAGTCTTGTGGGTATATACCCAGGAGTGGTATAACTGGGACAGGTGGTAGACTCATTTTATTTAAAAGTTCTCTACACTGCTTTCCATAGTGGTTGCATAAGTTTGCATTCCCACCAGCAGTGGATGAGTGTTCCCCTTTACCCACATCCACTCCAGCATTTGGTGTCTTTTGTTTTCATGATCGTAGCCAGTTTTATTGGAGTGAGAGGATATCTTAAAGTGGTTTTAATTTGAAGGAGATTGAAGAAGACATCAGAAGTTGGAAAGACCTCCCATGCTCATGGATTGGAAAAATTAACATGGTAAAAATATCCTCCCTGCCCAAATAGATATACAGATTCAATGCAATCCCAATTAAAATCTCCAAGTTTCTTCACAGAGTTGGGGAAAATAATCCTTAAATTCATATGGAAAAACAAAAGACCCCGAATAGCCAAAGTGACCCTGAGCGAAAAGTACAATACAGGAGGGATTCACTATACCAGACTTCAAACTATATTACAGGGCTATAGTCATAAATCAAACCGGTACTGGCACAAAAACAGACCTGTTGACCAATGGAGCAAAATTGAAGATCCAAACTTGAGCACATGCAATTTCAGCCACCTCATATTTGACAAAGGGGCCAAAAAGACTCAATGGAGGAAAGACAGCATCTTCAGCAATTGGTGTTGGCAAAACTGGATCAGCACTTGTAGAAGAATAAAATTAAATCTTTACCTTTTGCCCTGTACAAAAATCAACTCCAAATGGATCTATGACCTCAACATGAAACCTGAAACTCTGAAGGTGATAGAAGAAAATGTTGGCATAGGTGTAGGAAAAGACTTTCTAAATCAAACAGAAGCTGCACGGAAATAAGGTCAACATTTGACAAATGGGATCTCATTAAACTCAAAAGCTCTGTACAGTGAAAGAAACAATCAATGAAGTGAAGAGAAAACCCACAGAGTGGGAGGAAACTTTCACCAGTGATATAGCTGACAGAGCAGTAACATCCAGAATATATAAACTACTCAAAAAACAAAGATGTAAGAAAACAAATGACCCACTCAACAGATAAAGAGCTGAACAGAGACTTCACCAGTGAGGAAGTAAAGATGGCTGAGAAACATCTTTAAAAGTTTTCCACATCGGGCTGGAGAGATGGTCTAGTGGTTAAGAGCACCGACTGCTCTTGCAGAGGACCCGGGTTTGATCCCCAGCACCCACATGGAGGCTGAGAACTGTCTGTAACTCCAATTCCAGGAGAANGGGCATGGTGGTGCACGCCTTTAATCCTAGCACTTGGGAGGCAGAGGCAGGCAGATCTTTGTGAGTTCAAGGCCAGCCTGGTCTACAATGTGAGTTCCAGGACAGCTGGGGCTGCAGGGAGACCCTGTCTCGAAAAGACCAAAAAGAAAAAAAAAAGAATAAAGCAGAACAGAGACGGAAGATAGAAGGAGCAAGGGTCAGTTTTAAATTATCTATCACTATAATAATACCATTAACTGTGATTCTGACTACAAAACAAAAGTTTGGGAGGAGACAAGCAAGGAGAGAGAATTTGGAGAATCTGATGCATAGAGAATCTGAAGTAATGGGGAGTTGGACAAGTCTGCAATACAGAGCTTGGGAGCAAGACTCCACATACAGTTCTGGGAATCGAGCTGGAGTAATTTAGATCAGTAGAAACATCAATCAAGAAAAGCATGGATTGTTGGGCATGATGGCACATGCCTTTAATCCCAGCACTCAGGAGGCAGAAGCAGTATATCTCTGTGATTTGAAGGCCAGCCTGGTCTACATAGCAAGCTCCAGGCCAGCTGGGGTTACAGGAAGACCCTGTCTCAAAAATACCAATAAAAAATGAAAAGAGAAAAGAGAAAAAAAGCATGAATCATAGAAATCAGTATAGAGTTTCCTCAAAAAACTAAAAAAAGAAATAGTGTATGATTCAGCTCTACCACTCCTGGGTATATATCCAGAACAATTTAAGTCAGCATGCCACAGGGATACTGTCACGTTTATGCTTAGTGCATCATTATTCACAACATTTAAGATGGGAAAAGGTCTAGATGCACATCAATAGAAGAACAGATAAAGAAAATGTATGCAACAGATATATTCATTCACAAAGCAGAGTGGAAAGAATGCAAGAATGAAGAATAAAACATGAAGACTGAAAGAATGAAATTATAGGACCTGGAGAGATGGCTTAGCAGTTAAGAGCACTAGCTATTCTTGCAGAGGACCTGGGTTCAGTTCCCAGGACCCATATGGAGGCTAACAACTGTCTGTAACTCCAGTTCCAGGGAATCAGATGCCTGCTTCTGGCCTTTGTGGGTATTGTATGCATATATGTGCTTACATACATGCAGGCAAAACATTCATACACATAAAATTAAAGATAAAAATAAAATAAAATAAATAAAAAATAATTTTAAAAAGAAGAGTTAAATTATGTTATCTGCATGAAAATTGGAAATGGATATCATCATGTTAAGCAAAATAGGCCAGATTCAGAAATGAAAACATTGAATGCTTTTCTTTCATATGTATATTTGTTATAACATAAATTAATTACAAATGCATATAATACGATATGAAAATGGAAGGAGAACTATGTGGGGCAAAGAAGAGGTTTAAAAGGACAACAGAGAGCAATGGAGTGAAGACAATAACACATTTTCCTCTCATATGAAGATTCTAGATTGATAAATGTATATGTGTATGTATAACTAGCACAAAAGCAGGAAGAAGACTATTTGAGGAGAGGAAGGCCACTAGCAGGCAGTAGGAAAGGGGAACAAGAGAGGGAAATAGAGTCCAAGTATAAGCAAAATACAATGACACCCATGAATGAAATGACGTAATTAAACATATTATTTATATAGTAACTAAAAATACTAAGAAATAATAAATTTAAAAACCAGCACAGGGAGAAAAAGAAAAGTATGGAACTAGAAGGGCAGTAGGCCAAGGAGCATTTCCATAATTAGCTTTATATGTCAATTTGGCTGAGCCACAATACCTGGATGTTTGATCAAGCCTCTCCTCTCTGAAGTTACTTTTTGATGAAGTTAACATTTAAGTTAAGTTAACATTTAAACTGGTGTACTTTGAATAAAACAGATTGCCCTCTATAGAGTGGGTAGACTTCATCACATGAATGTGTCAACACAACAAAAGGTTGACCTCTCCCAGATCGTATTTTTTTTCAGCTTGATGGCCTTCAGACTTGAGCTATAGATTTGGGCTATATCAGCCTCAAGAACAACATGATCCCATTGAATAAGTCTCTATCTACATGTACCTATCATATTGAGTCAGTTTCTCTGGAGAATCATAGCTAATTTTCAAGTATTTAACAATTTAAATTAAGTAGAAAGGCAGAATTATTCAAGTAGGATAGAAACTTTCTTTTCCTGAAGGAATAGAATCTCTTTACAGTAGGAAAGTCAACCAATCTTAAACCAAACAACAAACCCATCAACATTTCTTCTACCCAGGAAAATGGAGAATCAGTTTTCTGTCACTAACAATTTTTATTCTAATTATAAAGACACCAGATAATGATATTCTGATGATAAGTCCCAATTAGCCATCAGTACTTTTGTCAAGAAAAAGATAGATAGATTAGATAGATAGACAGACAGACAGACAGACAGACAGACAGACAGACAGATAGATAGATAGATAGATAGATAGATAGATAGATAGATAGATAGATAATAAATCAGGACCAGTGCCTCCAAATCTGATCCCTGCAAAAATAAGACATAAAACAGGTACCTGTCCTTCTGAGAGACTTCATCCTCTTTGGACTCAATGTCTCTCACAAGAGATTCTGAGCACCCATCTTCTGGTTTAGGGCAGTAATTCCCAAATACTAAAATGGAAATGAATTATAAGTAGACTTTGACAGGAAAAAATATTCTTATTTTTCAGGTCCAGAATAGGGGCAAGAAATTTACATTTCTTGGGACTATGAGATGACTCAGTGGGTAAAGGTACTTTCTGCGAAGTGCAATGATCTGCATTCAATCCTGGGAGCTCACACATGGAAGGAGAAAAATGACTCCTACAAGTTTTCCTCTGACCTACATGGGCACAAGCATGAGCACATGGGCAAAACACACACACACACACACACACACACACACACACACAAATAAATAAATAAATAAATTCTAAAAATTGAAAAGAATTTATAATTCTCAGATCTGAGGCCCTCTTCTGACCTTTGTGGGCATTGCATGTTATGGGCACACTTACCATCATGCAGGCAATACACTCATATACATAAAATAAAAATAATAAATAAAACATTTTTTTCAAAAGACATTGCTATGAAACTAAGGCCCATGGACTGACAAGGCAGATGTTGCCTGGGATCTTCTGTAAACTGTAATCCTTTTAATCTCATATGAGTGCTGAGAATCAAATCTGGGTCCTCTGCAAGAGCAGCCAGTGCTTTGAACCACTGATCCATCTCTCCAGTTCTTAGTAGCAATGTCTTAAAGAGTAGGTTACCATTCCCCAGCCAAATTTTGTACCAAAGGGTGGGGGTAAACTATGTGGTTTCCTAGAGTTAAGCAAAAGGCTTCATATGGTCCAATGGAAGCCTCTGAGTATCACTGTTCTGTTGGTGAGAGTTGTCTTCTTTGAATGCCTTTATGTTGGAGGACTTGTCAGTTAAGAAGAAATACCAAAAAAAAATTAAAAAAAAAGAAGAGCTGGTTAAATACTAGATCCATGGCCTTCAAGAGGTAGAAGGTGAGATCATAAGCCATATGAGTAACTCCCTGTTTCTTGTCTTCCTGAAATACTTGTTATGACTTTGAAACTAGGTATGCAGGGACCTAGCTATTATGTTTGGCTTAGCCCTCTTTGCCATGCAGAGTTAGGGAATCTATAGATCTCAAATCTATGGCTCAAAATAAACATTTATTATCTGTGGTGAATTTCATTCCCCCATTCTCTGTATTACTTTTCATCAGTATTATAGGTGAGAGTAATAAAAGTATCTACACACCCATTATTTTATCCAATTGCATTCATGTATGACTAAAGCTTGGGAGGTAGAGGGCCTAGACCCCACCTTTAAGGAAATGGGCTGTTAAGCTGAATATGATTAGATGTACCATGAGATGTCTTCCCAAAAGTGCTCCAATCCCATGATAATTCATATTTGTAGGAAGTCAAGACTTGAAGGGGTATTTAAACAATCTTTTTTTTTTTGGTCATTTTGAGACAGGGTCTCCATTTAGTCTCAGCTGGCCTGGAGTTCGCTCTGTAGACCAGGCTGGCCTTGAACTCACAAAGATCCACCTGCCTCTGCCTCCTAAGTGCTAGGATTAAAGGCGTGCAACACCATGCCCGGCTCACACAATCTTATAAGTATTTATTGAAAGTCCTTGAGCTAGCACAGTCAGAATAAGACCTTCCTGACAAGAAGACTATATTTCTGTCTGAAACATCAAATGCAGGTATGAGATTTACATACATACCCATAGTAGAATCAGCTGGATAGACTACAACATACTTATGGCTAGGCTGCCTAAGGTTGGAAGCTACTAGGCACATTCGGTAAATAAATGGACTTATGTACCCTCTGAAAATTATTTTAAAAGATTCATAGAGTGGGCTCAACTTTTTAGGATGGTATAATTAATCTATGAAGTGTTCAAGAACCTGATCCTAAAGAAGGTGGTCTCTTGGGGTGGAGAGATAGCAAAGTGGTTAAAAGTACATACTCCGTTTGCAGAGGATCCAATTTCAATTTCCAGCACCCATGTTGTGCAGCTCACAAATGTCTGTAACTCCATCTCTGGGGGATCTGATACCTCTGGCCTCCACAGGCACCTGTACTTAATGTGCACATTCCTACACACAAGCATGTAATTTAAAAAATAATAAAATTAAACATATATTTTAAAAGAAGGGAAATTCTCAGATTAAATCATGGAGGGGAATGTCAAATAATAAGCAATCAAATACAAGGGTAAAAGACTCAATGAGGGAAACTATCACTTGTCATATTAAGGAATCTGACATACCTGGAGAATCTTAGTTCTGTACGTTAAAAACCAAATCAGTGGCTGGGGAGATTGCTCAGTGGCTAAAGTTCTTGCTCTGTAAGTATGGGGACCTGTGTTAAGATCCACAAACACCAAAGACCAGACACAGCAGCTCATCTGTAATCCCAGTACTACTACAATGAGTTGGGGTGGCGGGGTGGAGATGGGAGACTTCCTGCCTGAATTCAGCTAGCCTGATACACAGAATGAGGAACAAGAGACCTACACAATGAAGTTCTATGCAGCAGTAAAGAAAGATGACATCCTTCCTTTTTTTAATTTTTTTAAATTTTTTATTTATTTCTGTATGTGTATGAATGTACTGTCTGCATGCAGGTTTGTGCACCCATGTCGTGCAATGCTGCGGAGGTCAGAAGAGGGTGTCAGATTCCCCTGGAACTGGAGTTCTCCTGGAATTGGAGTTTCAGACAGTTCTCAGCTGCCATGTGGGTGCTGGGGATTGAACCCGGGTCCTCTGTAAGAGCGGTCAGTGACCATCTCTCCAGCCCTGACATCCTTCTTTAATTGACTGATAGGCATAGGAACTGTGAAAGGATAATTATCTGGAGCCAAATTCAATAGTAAAGTGTTTATAAGCTGTGTAATTAAGCAAAATATATTACTACAGGAAAGCTCTGACATCAGCAATGAATTATTATGCCTAGGAGATGTTGGCTAGGAGATTCAACGCCCCCCCCCAATTACAAAGGCCTTTTGCCTATAAGTGGGATATATGCAAGGAGAAAGTCAGTAAGTCCATGTTGTCGAAGACCTGGTGTGAGCATGAAAAAATGTTATGAGACATCACTTGCTAGCATACAACTGGCCTCTGAAATGCCAGAGAGCATTTCCAAAGGCCACTAAAGTAATACAGCAAAATATTGGTCTCTCTGAGACAAGCAAGACTCCTCTGTCAATATCAGCTACACCTCAACAGCCTGGAGATACTGTGCAACAGTGGCAGCCAAGTGTCTATATATATCCCAAATCTATTTGGCTATTAGCTCTCTCCTTGGAGGAATAACTCACAGCGGATGCCACAAGCTTATGTCCTCTAGTGGTTAGGAGATGTTATAAGCCACAATAAGAACTTGTCACCCTTTATAGAGAAACCACAGTTTGCAGATTAGCATACCATCCAATCATCTGTGTCTATGCTCACAGCTTAGCTTGACATAATAATTAGTACTGCTTAAATGCCTGTACATCCAATTGCTTGTGCTTTGTTAGTATGACTAAAATGGTATCACTGGAAAAGCTGTCAACCCATGAAGGGAAACAACCTGAACAGACTAGAGTCCAAAATGACAACTCCAAAGAAAGTAGACTGTTTTCTTCTCACCCACTTGTGCCCCTTCCCCAAAGCCCAGGGAGCAAATTGTGGAAGAAGAGGCGTGGTAGAATGTAAGGGCTGCAGAGAGATAGGGGTGAATCATGAGACTACAGCAATATAGTCTGGACTCCTAATTGATCAACATGCCTGTGCATACAAGCTTCTCCAACTGGACTATGAGAACCTTGGGTTGTTCAAAATTTGGACATAGATACTTGCAAAATGCACCAATTACCTAATTGTATGGCAAACTGAGCAATATCAATGTTATCTGAAAACAACTGTGTTATTATATTGTAGAATCCCTTAAAAATAAACAAATAATAATTTAAAAAACACACACACACACAAAAAGCAAGATGACATCATGAACCTTGCGGGTTAACTTTGCAGATGGAACTAATTTCTGTTTCCTAATTTCTCTCAGAGAAATTAGGAAACAGAAATTAGAGAAAATGGATTTATTTGCAATTTAGCCAAACTGGGAAGGGGAGTTCCTTCCTACCATATAAAATTCATATAAAACCACAAAATAAAGGCAATATATGTAAATTTAGATGCAAGTCCATTTAAACTGTCCTTTCTGGGAGGTAGGTTTTGGACCTGACAGAGTTTTATTATTCTTGGGTACACTGGCTTCAAGCTCTGACTCCCACATGCCTATCACACACGTTTAACTTTTGAAAGTTAAAGATAAAAATGGTGAAAGTCTGATAGATGAAGGGAAAGGCACAAGTCCGAGTTTAGAATACCTCCTCTTTCATCAGGAATTTAGCATGGGACACCCAGGAGAAATCAAAATCTGTTAGACTCTCTTGACCACACACTCACTGCAGATATGAATGAACACACACACACACACACACACACACACACAAACACACACACAAATGAAACAAAAAGGGGTCAAGCGATAGGTCAGGTAGTAGAATGCTTGCCTAGCTTGCACAAAGACCTAGGTTTGATTCCCAGTACCACATAATCTAGATGTGATAGTCTATACCTGTAATACAGCACTTGGGAGGCATAGGCAGGTAGATCTCTGTGAGTTCAAGGCCAGCCTGGTATACTTTGTGAGTTCCAGGGCAGTTGGGGCTACAGGGAGACCCTGTCTCGAAAGTATCAAAAAAATTAGGACAAATGACATTATGCAGCACTGTTTGAATTCTAAGACTCCATTATGAAGGATTATATGATTAAAATGAAAAATGGGTTTCTATTTCTTTTTAATTTTTTTATTTTTATGTATACGAATGTATTGTCTGCATGTATGTAAGTACTCCTGTGTTGTTCAGTCCTAATAGTGGTCAGAAGGCATCAGATTCCCTGAAACTGAAGTTACGGATAGTCATTAGTGGGTGGTGGAATTGAACTCAGGTTCTCTGTAAGAGCAGTCAGTGCTCTTAACTGTTGAGCCATCGCTCCATCTCTGAACCTTCCTATTTCTTGAGCTTATTTTGCTTAAGTTTATTATAGAACCATATTTTCAAACTCCTCCCTGGTGCCAGGCTTCTTCTAAACTGGTGTTTTATTCAGTTGTCATTCAGTAGTAGGAGGACTGATTCCCCAACTGTCCTATACATTCCAAATTCCAAAAGATTCTCATGACCCTCTACACAATAGTGTGGTATTTGTACAGACTCTATGCATACCTACCTGCAAGTTTTGCATCATCTCTAGATTGCTTATACCTATTACAATGGAAATGCTACATGTTATAGTGTATTGAATAGGGAATGGCAACAACATAAGAATTGGTACATGTTTGGCATAGAAACAACTGTTTCATAGTATTCTTCCTCTGTGGTTTGATTCCACACACCAGGAACCCACGGATAATGAGGACTATTCAGGAGGATGGATTTTTCGTTGTGTTTTTGAGACAGGGTCTCCTTGTAGTTCCAGCTGTCCTGGAAAATGCTCTGTAGCCCAGCTGGCATTGAACGCACAGAGATCCACCTAACTCTACCTCCCAAGTGCTAGGATTAAAGGCGTCCACCACCATGCCTGGCTAAAAGGATTATTTACCTTACTATGATAACTAGGAAACACTGCTAAGCCAAGTGCCATATATAATTATTGTTCCTCATTGGTTCCCTCCTATCCCATTTTTCTAACACATTTGCTTTGAGTTATCCAAATTTTGGAAAGTCTATAAGGTCAAAAGAAATAATTTAGAAATTCAACATGCTTGATAAGGCTTACAAATTTAGTTATCAGTAATTACTGGAGGAAAACATTTTTAAATTAAGTGTTACATGTAGAAACGTTCTCTTATACATTCTCAGATATCCCCCAAAGTTTCAAGTCTCCCAAAGTATTACTTTATCATCTCTTATACATCCAAAGTTATATTTCTCTTATGCCCAATGTCCATACAGAGATTTTCAGAAGATACTGATATACTTTTCAACAAGGAAGAATAAGCGAAGCAAAAGAGGACTGGCCTTTTGTCTATGTGTTGCACCCACCATCTTCAACTTTTTTCTTCCCTCCTAAAAGATCTCTTACATTCACTTTTGCATTAAGGTTGATATACAGAGCTGGGCATGTTGGCACATACCTGCAATCCCAGATCTTTGTGAGACTCTGGCCAAAGGACAGCAATTTCAAGGTCATCTTGGGCTACATAGTGAATTTGATGCCAGGGTGGGCAGCTTAACAAGATTTTGTCTAAAAATAAAGATAAATAAAGGAAAGTTTCAATTAATCAATAACTATGGCTGATGGTGTAGCTTAGTGGTAGAGTGTTTCCTCAGTTCCAGGACCTGGATTCAATCCCCAGGATCAAACATAAAAAATGGACATTCTGTGCTCCCAAGTGGAACTCCTGGCACTGCAAATCTGAAGATCTGCCATAATTGTTACTAAACATTGTGGCAGTGTCACTTCCTTAGTTCATATGGATTTTACTTCTTTTTATGGTGTTTTCTTTGAGACTAAGTCTCATGTAGCTTAGATTGGTCTGGAAATCCTTATGTAGCCAAGCATTATCTTAAACTCCTGAAATGTCTGTTACCACCTCCTGAGTGGTGAGATTAGAGACACACTCTGTGTTGTACAATGCTGGGAACTAAACACAGGGCTTCGCGCATTTTAAGCAAACTCTCTGGAACTCAGCTACATTTCCAGACCCTGGATTTCCCTACTTTACAAACTGAGCATCTGAGTACCAGCATATTAACCCTTTTGTCCATCATTTTGTGCATCTACCTCAAGGGGAACTTCAATTTTTGAACCACACTAGCAATTGCTTTCCTTCACGCACAATCATTTTTCCATTCATGAGTTTCTTCTCATAACTTTTCATGTTTTCCATTTGCAAAGGTCTGAATAGTCCCACCTTTAGGCCATAATTATGACATCATCATTGCTCTTTGTTACCTCCTCTTCATTTCCTTCAAGATTGGCCTGAGTTTTGTGGGGGTTTTCCTTTCCTCTTCATTTTGAGAACTTTTAACTTGATCTTTGAGTATAAATAGGCATAATTTCCATGGAAGCAAGACAATTTTTCACATGTACTAAAAGGGTAGTCAGTCAATCTCAGGATATTTCAGACATTTAAATGTAT
The DNA here is from genome assembly GCA_009823505.1 of Rhizomys pruinosus. NCBI lineage: Eukaryota > Metazoa > Chordata > Mammalia > Rodentia > Spalacidae > Rhizomys > Rhizomys pruinosus. Next base: position 32,301 of record VZQC01002336.1, read on the forward strand.
ATTTATCATATACTTGATTTCTGAAGCTATAGTATCACAGATATTACAAAGTAGTAAATATCTATTTGCTTTCCTGTTTTATAATATATAATTAAGAACACTGAAATTTATATTAAATTCCATTAAAATGTGCTTTTAGTATCCATACTGAGAATAGTGGTCTTCAAATTTTTCAGCAAAAGAAATGTTACAACTGTTTGGATGAAAATCATAAATCCGCTGGGCATGGTGGCGCACGCCTTTAATCCTAGCGCTTGGGAGGCAGAGGCAGGTGGATCTTTGTGAGTTCAAGGCCAGCCTGGTCTACAGAGTGAGTTCCAGGACAGCTGGGGCTACAGGGAGACCCTGTCTCGAAAAGACCAAAAAAA
>VZQC01002336.1:33485-51622 GCA_009823505.1 Rhizomys pruinosus
AACTAAAAGAGGGAATGAGAAAAAGAAAAAAAAAAAAAAAGCAACTCTGAGTGAGAAAAAAAAAAAAAAAAAAAAAAAAAAAAATATATATATATATATATATATATATATATATATCCCAATTGAGAAAATGGACAAAAAATCTAAGTAGGCATTTCTCCAAGGACAATATACTAAAAACCAACAGGTATATTTTAAAAAGTGCCAGGTGTCACTAATCATCAAGGAATGCAAGTTAAAACCAAAATGAACTTAACTGTCTCCTCATACCTGGTTTAATGGTTATGATTACCAAGTTAAAAGACAGACCAGACATAGTGGCATATACCTGGGATCTCAGCACTAGGAAGAATGAGAAAAGGATTTTTAGTTCCACGCCAATCTGGGCTATGTAGTGGACCTATTTAAAAAAGAAAAAAACATATAGACAAAAGGTAAATGTTGGAGAGCATGTAGAAAACAAGGAACTTTGCACACTGTTTGTGGGAAGGTAAATTGGTAGAGAATTTATAGAAAGTAACATGGAGATTCTTCAAATACCCTAAAATAGAAATACTATATATGATCCAATCCCACTTCTGGGTGCATATACAAAGGAACTGAATTCACTACATCAAAGAGACATGTGCCTTCTTATCTTCATTTGCAGCATTATTCACAAAAACCAATATACAAAAGCAATGTTAAGTGTCCATCAAAAATACTCAATTCATCCCCTAAAGGAAATTGCATCATTGAAACAATATGGATAGACACAGAGGACATTATACTAAGTGAAATAAAGAAGGCATAGAAAGAAAAATAACATATAAATTCACTTATATGCAGAATCTAAAAAAGCCAAGCTCCTATGTATTAGTCACTTTTCTGTTGCTGTGATAAACCACCATGAGCAAGAGAATTTATAAAAGGAAGAGTTTGTTTGAGCTTACTACTGACAGTTCCAGTGAAACAGAGTCCATTGTGTCAGGAGGCATGGTGGCTGGGGCTGGAGCAGAAAGCCGAGGGTCACATCTTGCAATGAGCACAGGAAGTCAAGAGAGCAACTGGAGACCGCAAAGCTTGTTAAACTTACTAAGCCTGCCCCCAGTGACATACCTCCTCTAGCATGGCCACACCTTCTAAGACCTCCAAGAACAGTGCCACCAACTGGAGACAAAATGTCTGAATACTTAAAGCCTATGGGGGACACTCATTCAAACCACTACATCCTAGAAGGAAAAGAATAAAAATATTCCAGAGGTTAGATTGTAGGGAGAAACAGAAGTACATTGATCAAAGTATACAAAATTTGGAATGGACAGATGGCTCAAAGATTAAGAGCACTGGCTGTTCTTGCAGAGGACACAGGATGTATTTTCAGCACCCCACATGGTGGCTAACAACCATCTATAAGTCCAATTCCAGGGGAATCCAATGCTCTTTTCTTGCCTTTGTGGGCATTACAGGACACTGGTGCACTTACATGCATGCAGCCAATACAATCATACACATGAGGTGAAAATAAATATTTTTTTTAAATATACAAAATTCTAGTTCGACAGGAAGGAGGTTGAAACATATGTGAAGCAGTATGTTAATTAGATGGCCTATTCACACCACAATGTATATGTACATATATTTCAAATCATCACATTATATTCCATAAATATATGGTTGTTAATAATTTATTAGCATCTTCAGCTTATGATTTTTTTTTCTTTATTAGGCTGAAAGATGTCATGTTTAAAATCTCCTCCTTGGCAAGCCCAAACCACCATCAGTTCTGCCCTTGTGTTCCACACTGGGGTTTTCCCTTCCCATGGTCACCAAATGAGGTCCAGTAAGCACCATGTCCTGTCTTGATCTCTGTACTGGTCTCCATGATACAGCCTGGGTAGTCCAACAATGGCAGTCTATACTCTGAAGAAGCTGAAACCCCAGTAGTAGTTCAGTCCACAAGTTGGATGTCTCAGCAGTCCCCATCTGGTACTGAAGGTTTGGAGGATTCTTGGAGAGTCTTCAGTCCATACTGGAAGGTTGAAAAGCTGTGATTCGTGTCTTTGAAGCAACCACAGGGTAGCTGCACTTGCCAGTAAGACAGACAAAACAACTGTGCTTTTTTTTTTTTTTTTTTTTTTTTTTTTTTTTTTTTTTTTTTTTTTTTTTTTTTTTTTTTTTTTTTTACTTTTTGTCTTTTTACTAGGATCTCCAAGTTTTATGCCTGATACAGTTCTCTCAGGAATTACTATTTAATATATTATTCTGGTGTATACTTTTCATTTTGGATTTTTTAAGTCCACAACTAATGAGCCCAATTAACCAAGGTTTTTGTTTTCTCAAGTAAACCTGAGGATCTGGTCCTCAAGGGTCACTCAGGTTTTTTTAGGCGGGAGCCCTTGTTTTTTTTTTTTTTTTTTTATACCGTTCCATCCACTTGAGGACAAATCAGTCTTGGCTAACCAGGCTTCCTTTTCGGAAGCATGAACAGGACTTTCCGTTTATAGACGGACACTGGCTGAAGTACATTAGTGGATCTCCAACCTCCCTGCCCAGGAAGACTAGTGACTCAGATTTGCAGGAACTATCAAGAGATGCCCCCATGCATAGTCCTTGGGACTTAGTTGACCTCTGAGGGAAGGAACAAATTATCCCTTAAGACCCTTGGCCAAATTGTATAGGCTTAAGTATGGTCATAAGATCCAGAAAGGCTAAGTTACACTAGCCTGATACTTTAACTATGTATATGATTTTAGAAAAGTTGGTGAAAGTTCAAGCAGCCTTGTATAAGAAGTACTAAGAAGCCCCCATAAAATAAATACGTGGTTAGACAAATGTCATAAACTAATTTTTTCTGTTCTGCATTCCTTTGATCTTTTATAACTCTACAATATGAATATATACCTTCTACCCATATATCAATACTTAGAAAGTCTCAAAATAGGTAGTAGGTTAATTCTAGAGCCTGTTAAGGGATTCACATTATAAGACACAGTTGTTTTCGATCAATGAGAAATATAACATTAACATTTGCTCAGTTTGCCTTCCAACTAGGTAATTGGCTAGACATCCCAGATGAGGATACCATTTGTGTTTGTTTTTCTGGGACTGTGTTTTCTTCACATCACACAATATCTTCTATTTCCATCATTTACCTGCAAGTTCACGATGTCATCTTTCTTTACCGCTGCGATAGAACCCTTGTGTAGATGTACCACATTTTCTCTTACAAGTCTATCAGATTGAGGGGCACTTGGGTTGGTATCCAACTCTTTGCTATTGTGAAGAGAGCTGTAAAAACATGGCTGGTGCGTGTCTCTGCTCGGCGGTAGAGGAGTCTTTGGTCATTTACTCAGGAGTGGTATGACTGGTCAGGTGGCAAGCTCATTTTGAGTCTTCCAAGGGTTCTCCTCCACACTTCTTTCCATAGTGGCTGTAAGAGTTTACATTCCCACCCCAGTGGATGAGTGTTCCCCTTTCCCCACAACCTCTCCAAGCCTTGGTGTCATTGTTTTCTTGATCCTAGCCAGTCTTATTAGGAGTGAGATGATATCTTAAAGTGATTTTAATTACATTCCTTAATTATTGATGGAATTTGGAACACTTTTTAAGATGTTTCTCAGCCATCTCTATTCCTCATTGTGATTCTCTGTTCAACTATTTGTTCCATTTTTGAGTGAGTCATTTGTTTTCTTCTTCTTTGTTTTTTGAGAAGTTTATATATTTGGAAATCAATGCTTTGTCAGATGTATCTGTGGTGAAGGTTTCCTCCCATCTCTGAGTTCCCTTCACTTCTTTGGATTGTTTTTTTGACGTACAGGAGCTTTTGAGTTTAATGAGGTCCCATTGTCATTGTCAATCTTATTATCCTGTGCAGGCGTTGTCTGATTTAGTATCTTTTCCTATGCCTATGTCTTGTAGGCTGCTGCCAAGTTTTTATTCTATCACCTTCAGGGTTTTGGGTTTCACGTTGAGGTCTTTGATCCATCTGGAGTTGACTTTTGTACAGGGCAAGAGGAAGGGTTTAACTTTATTCTTCTACAAGTGGTGATCCGTTTTGCCAACACCACTTGCTAAAGATGCTGTCTTTTCTCCTTGTTGTGTGTCTTCTTGGGCCCTTGTCAAATATGAGGTGGCTGAAATTATATGTGCTCAAGTTTGGATCTTCAGTTTTATTTCATTAGTCAACAGGTCAGTTTTTGTGCCAGTTCCAGTGTTGTTTATGACTATAGCCCCGTAGTATACTTTGAAGTCTGATATAGAGATCTTCCTGTATTGTCTTTTCCTCAGTGTTGCTTCGGCTTTTTGGGGTCTTTGTTTATGCCAGTAATGAATTAAGGACTTTCTCAAGCCTGTGAAGAAACTTCTGGGGATTTTAAATTGGGATTCTGTTGAATCTGTATATAATTTGGGTAAAATGGACATTTTTACTATATTAATTTTTCCAATCCATGAACATGGGAGGTCTTTCCATCTTCTGATGTCTTTTACAATTTCCTTCTTCAGGGTTTAAATTTTTTGTAGAGATCTTTGGTGTCTTTGGTTAGATCGTTCAAAGGAATTGTATCTGTTTTTGAGGCTACTGTGAGTGCAAAGGTTGTCTTGTATCCCTTCTTCAGTGTCTTGTTGTTTGCTGTAAAGAAAGGCTACTGAATTTCTAGGTTAATTTTGTATCCTTCCACTTAACTAAAGCAGCTTTTTTTTTTTTTTTTGGTCTTTTCAAGACCGGTCTCCTGTAGCCCCAGAGCTGTCCTGGAAATCACTCTATAGATCAGGCTGGCGTTGACACTCACAAAGATCCGCCTGCTTCTCTATTTCGCCTCCCACGTGCTAGGATTAAAGGCAGGCCACCACGCCCGGCTTTACTGAAACTTCTAATCGGTTTCTAGGAGTTGTTCTTGTGGAGTTTTGGCATCCCTTAGGAAACATACATATCATCAGCAAAAAGGTGATAGCTCTGACTTTCCTCTTTTCACAATTTATAACTTCCTTTCATTTACTTTCTATTGCCTTATTGCTCAGCAAATGTTTCAAGCACTATACTTGAAGAGGATGGTGACAGGGGATAACCCTGCCGAGTTCCTACCTTTAGGGAATGCTTCTGTGTTTTTCTTCATTTAGGATGAGATGTTGGCATGTTTGTTCATATAGGCTTTGATTCATTTTGATGGAATGATCCCTCCAAGTCCAGTTCCCTCTAGGTACTTTAACATGAAGGAATGCTGGATTTCGTCAAAAGGGGGCATTTCTGCATCAATTGAGAGATCATGTGGTTTTTGTCTTTACAGTCCATTAATGTATTCTATGATATTTATTGATTTATTCTATTTTGAAACCATCCCTGCATCTCTGTATGAATCCATTTTGGCCATGATGGATAATCTTTATTGATGTGGGTCTGTGTGCTGGTTTGCAAGTATTTTGTTGACGAATGTTTGCATCTATGTTCATTAATGCGATGCGGTCTATAGTTTTCCTTTTTGGTTATACTTTGCCTGGTTTTGGTTATATAGAGTGATGCCTGGATTCAAGGAAGGAATTTGGGAGGACTTCCCTCTGCTGTATCCTTCTGACCAATTTGAGTATCACATGTTGTAAGTCTTTTTGAATGTTTATAGAATTCTGCCATGAAACCATCTGGCCTGGTATTTTTTAGTTGGGAGGTTTTCTCTTATTTACATTTGTTCAATTTCGTCATATATAGTAGGTATGTGTTAAGCTGTCTAATCTCTTCTTGGGTAATCTTGGTGATGTCTCAGGATTTCAGATAGGCATCCATTTCTCCTAAGTTTCAAACTTAGTAGATTTTTTTGAAGTATTACACAATGATGGATCTTTTTTTGGTCTGTTGCTGTTTCCCCTTGTCATCATGAATTCTGATTGATTTTGGAGTTGCTCTTTGCTTTCTTTTGGTTAAATGGGAAACGTAGATGTCTGTCTATCTTGTTTATTCCCTCAAAGGAACAACTTTTGGATTCATTTGATTTTTTTTTTTTTTGTATGCTTTTCTTTCTGTTTCTACTTTCATTGATTTCTGCTCTGATTTTTGTTTTTCTTTCCTGTCGGGTTTAGGGTTCATTTTGTTGTGTCTCTCCAAATTTTGTGCTTTTAGATCGTTCACTTGTGCTCTTTTTTTTTTTTTTATTTTTCTATATACGTTTTTTTGTTTTAACTTCCTCTTAGGCCTGCTTTATTGTTTCTATATTTTTTTTATTTTAATGACTATAAATTTTACTGTTGTTGGTTTTTAAAATTGTTATTGTATTTTTTATGTGTATTAATGTACTGTCTGAATGTAGGGTTGTTCACCGTGTCTGCAATGTGGGGAGGTCAGAAGAGAGTGTCAGATCCCCGAACTGGAGTTAAAGATGGTTTTCAGCCACCATGTAGGTGCTGTGAATCGAACCCAGGTCCGCTGCAAGAGCCAGTCGGCGCTCGTACCATAGGGGACGCCATCCTGCTCCGGACCCAGGATGCTTTTAAATGTATCCCACTATTTTTGTTGGTTGTATTATCATTGTCATTCAGTTCCAGGAATGTTTTTTTTTTTTTTATTCTTTCTTTATTTCTTCCCTTCATTCATTATTCAGTTGTTTTATTCTATGTTATGCTATGTGATTTTAGGTAGAGGCTTATCTGCTGTTGATATTGAGGCTTTCATTGCATGTGGTCTCGGATAGAATTTCAATGAAATTATTTCAATCTTTTTGGATTTGTTGAGGTTTTTTTTCTGTGTTCCAGTATGTAGTCAATTTCAAGAATGTTCTGTCGAGGTGCTGAGTAAAAAGTGTATTCTCTGGTATTTGGTGAGAATACTCAGTAGATGTCCTAATCCGGGTTCATTTGGTGTATTGGCTTAGTTCATTCTCAGAGGTTCTATCTTTTTCTGCTTTGTCCAGATTGACCTGTCCAAAGGCCTCAGTGGTCATTGAAGTCCCTAATTATGAGTATTGCTGGGGTAATCTGTGCCCTGAGGTCCTGGAGAATGTGTCTTTATAAAGTTTTGTGCACCAAGTTTGGTGGCATATATTGTTCATGATTGTGAAATATTCATGGTCAAGTTGTTCATTAGATAAAGATTAACGGCCTCTTTTCGCTTGGATTTCTTTTCACTTTGAGTCCTATTTTCTCTGATTTAAAATAGCGCAACTCTGCTTTTTTGTATTATTTGGCTTGGAATATTTTTTGTACCATCCCGTACCACATACACCTTAAGTTGGTGTCTATCGTTGAGAGTGAGATGCGGTTTTCTTGTAGACAGGATATAAATGAGTTCTGTTTCCTAAATCCAATCTCCCAGTCTATTCCTTTTTGATTGGGGAGTTTAGTAGTCCATTAATATTTAAGGTTATAATTGAAAGATGTGGGTGTTGCTTCCTTTCACCTTATTATCCATTTGCAGTTTTTGGTCATAGGGTTCTATTTCTGCAGTTATCCCTTTTATTAATTTTCTTTTTCTAAGTGGCTGAGGATAGTTGGTTGTTTCCTCTCTGCTGTCCTTTGAATTGTTTTCAGTATTCTCTGTAGGGTTGTTTTTATGGACATATATGCTAATCATCTTGTTTATGTCATGGAAGATTTTTCTCTCTCCACCTATAATCGACCGTTTTTGCTGGGTATAAATAACCTGGATTGGCATTATAGTCCTTTAACAAACCCGGGAATGCTTGCTCCACATTGCGGCGTGTTTCATAGTTTGTACTGAGATATCAGTTGGAGCCTCTTACAACATCTGCTGATGGATCTCCTGGAATTTGGAGCTTCTCTGGTATAATAAGGCCTCAGTATAAGCTCTACCTTCCAGTGCCACACAGGGAAGAATGGTCTCCAAGATTACAAATGAGTTGAGGTCAGTAACTCAGTGTACAGACTTTGAGAACAACTCCCGAATTTGTGTCACTACTCATCAGCCCATCCTCTCATGTATAGTGTTTTGCCCTAGCAACATCTTCATCAGCAGGAAGAATTAGAAGACAGTGGGTCTCCTCTATCAGGACTTGGTAATGGAAAAGAGGTATGGAGATGAAAATATTTGTTTCCTAGTCCCCAAAGATATCTCAAGATTTTTCTACTGCTTTCTCCTCTTGTATCTTTTTTCTCCCTCCGGTTTTCTTAAAAAAAAGATTAAGAATTCTTTCAAGAAGTTATGATTCTGCAAAGTTTTATTTATTTTGGCCAGAATTTAACTGTGTCAGTCCATTCTTTGCCCAGTCCTTATGTTGTTGTGTTCCCTCCCCAATGGTGTGGTGGGAGAAAGGGAAAGGGAATATGTATAAATTGAACGGAAAAATTATTTCTTTAAAATACACAAAAATATCAATAAAAGTAGTATAATTTAATTTAAAAAGAAGTATTAACATCCCTAGACAAATATTTCCAACATAGTAAGCACAAGTATATATTTTCCATCTCACTTGATCCTTAGGTTTTGTAAGCAGTAACATTTAACTGCTCTCATTTTAATTGTATTTTGGATCATACAAATGGTTTTTGGCATTTTACTTTTCAATAGCATATATACTGTTCTTTCCTTTTTCCCTCTCTTTCCCCTAGCAAGCTGATTTGAATTGATTATTTGTCCTTCTTAGCTTTCTTTAACAATATAAAACTAACTAAATAAACACTAGTATCGCAAATAATGTGAGTTACATTTAAAAAGATGTGGTGGTAAGCACAATTACAGACTTTAAGAATGTAGAATAATGCTGTTTCTTAGTATATGTTTTATTTCCTTCTACTTTCAGGAATAAAAACAAAATGTAGCTGTCCAAATACATGTCAGACAGTCATACATTTATAATAATAGTTTTGATTTTCCCCAAAGGTTTATCATAAATGTTTCCTCACGAAATTTGATATGATTAAAATTTTCATGTTTAGTAGTTTTCTCAAAACAATTTGTTGCTCTCTGAAAATTTTAAATATTTTATTTTTAAAAAAAAACTGTACATAGAACATTTCTTTGGAATATTTGTTTCAGTAAAACAATAAAAAATACTCCAAGAAATATAGCATAACTCCATAATATTATATACAGCTACCAGACTTTACAGGTTAGCAAATACTGAAGGATGACGCAAATAGGGAAGCTTCAATGAGAAGGATAAGAATGGGGAAATAGTTCAGAGATGGAGCACTTGCCTGACATACACAAGGCCCTGTTTTCAATCTCTGGTATTTCAAAAAGAATGAAAGGTATGAAGAAAGGTAGAAAGGAATGGAGGGAGTTAAGGAGAGAAGCAAAGATGACTTCACAGAAGAAGATATGAAGAGACAAAAACCAGTAAAGTTAGATTTCAATGATGTCTATTCTGTGTCCAAAAATAAAATTAATCTTTGAGAAAGCCAGGCAAAAAAAAGTGGCCATTACTAATGAGAGAATGTGATCAAACCTTGAAACTGAACTAGATGAAATATTTAACTTTAAAAAAAAACCACTGAATGTACCAAAATGGCTCTGAACAAATAAGGGGAGTAAATAATTTTAGACTAAGGAAAAAAAAAAACAGATAGTGAAGGGGGCTACAACATAAATGTAATTGGAGGACATTTCTTTCCTTCTTTTTTTAAAATGTTTTCATTTTTTTTTATTGATGTTGATGGTGTATTTCATACATCGTTTTCCAATCGTTCAGGCATATTTCTCTTTCCCTTTTCCCCCACCCACCCAACCCATCCCAGATCATGCATTCTGCCATAACTGTCTGCATCTTTCTGTCATTCTTTTTTTTTTTTTCATTTTTTAACAATAACTGAATATTTATGAGTACAAGCATCATGCATGTAAAACCAATTTGCAAGCAGTCATGCCCCAACCCACACACTCCTTGGACCCACCATCCAGCAGGGGGGGTTGCAGGTTCAATGCAGCTGATCAAATGAGTGTCCAGCTATATTGCTGTAGTTTCATTCACCATTCAACAGAACCCCAATCGCAAGCCTTACATTCTACCATGCTCCCTCTTTTCCGCAAGTTGTTCCCGAGGCTTAGAAAAGGGCACAGGTGTATGAGAAGCAAAAAGCTTCTCTGGAGCTGGTGCCTNTGAATGTCTCAGCAGTCCCCTCCTGGCACTGAATGTTTGGAGGATTCTTGAAGAGACATGAGTCTTCAGTCCATTTTGGAAGGTTGAAAAGCTATGCCAGTAAGACAGGTGTTCTTTTTTTTTTTACTTTTTGTCTTTTTACTAGGATCTCAAGTTTTATGCCTGAGGTACAGTTTCTCAGGAATTACTATTTATATATATTCTGGTTATACTTTCATTTTGGATTTTTAAGTCCACAAACTTAGCCCAGATTAACCAAGGTTTTTGTTTTCTCAAGGTAACCTGAGGATCTGGTCCTCAAGGGTCACTCAGGTTTTTTTGAGGGAGGGAGCCCCTTGCTCATTTTGGCTTTTCAATCACCAGTTCCATCCACTTGAGGACAAAGTCAGGTCTTGCTAAACCAGGCTTCCTTTTTGAAGCATGAACAGACCTTCCCGTTTATAGACTGGACACTGGCTGAAGTGCCATTAGTGGATCTCCAAACCTCCCTGCACAGGAAGACTAGTGACTCAGATTTGCAGGACATATCAAGAGATGCCCCCATGCATAGTCCCTTGGGACTTAGTTGACCTCTGAGGGCAAGGAACAAAGTTATCCCTTAAGACCCTTGGCCAAATAGGCATTAAGTATGGTCATTAAGAATCCAGAAAGGCTAAGTTACACTAGCCTGATACTTTTAACTATTATGTAATGTTTTAGAAAAGGCTTGGATGAAAGTTCAAGCAGCCTTGTATAAGAAGTACTAAGAAGCACTCCCATAAAATAAATACTGTGGTTAGACATAATGTCATGACAAACTAATTTTTTCTGCATTCCTTTGATCTTATATTACTCTAAAATATGCATATATACCTTCCACCCATATATCAATACTTAGAAAGTCTCAAAATAGGTAGTAGGTTAATTCTAGAGCCTGTTAAGGGATTCACATTATAAGAGCACAGTTGTTTTCAGATCATGAGAAATATAACATTAACATTGCTCAGTTTGCCTTCCAACTAGGTAATTGGCACTAGCATCCACAGATGAGGGATACCATTTGTCGTTTGTTTTTCTGGGACTGTGTTTCTTCACATCACACAATATCTTCTATTTCCATCCATTTACCTGCAAAGTTCACGATGTCATCTTTCTTTACCGCTGCATAGAACTCCATTGTGTAGATGTACCACATTTTCTCTATCAAGTCTATCAGTTGAGGGGCACTTGGGTTGGTTCCAACTCTTTGCTATTGTGAAGAGAGCTGTAATAAACATGGCTGTGCATGTGTCTCTGCGGTAAGAGGAGTCTTGTGGGTATATACTCAGGAGTGGTATGACTGGGTCAGGTGGCAAGCTCATTTTGAGTCTTCCAAGGGTTCTCCACACTTCTTTCCATAGTGGCTGTAAGAGTTTACATTCCCACCAGCAGTGGATGAGTGTTCCCCTTTCCCCACAACCTCTCCAAGCACTTGGTGTCATTTGTTTTCTTGATCCTAGCCAGTCTTATAGGAGTGAGATGATATCTTAAAGTGATTTTAATTTACATTACCTTAATTACTGGAGATGTTGAACACTTTTTAAGATGTTTCTCAGCCATCTCTAATTCCTCACTTGTGATGTCTCTGTTCAACTATTTGCTCCATCTTTTGAGTGAGTCATTTGTTTTCTTTCTTCTTTGTTTTTTTGAGAAGTTTATATATTCTGGAAATCAATGCTTTGTCAGATGTATCTGTGGTGAAGGTTTCCTCCCACTCTGCAGGTATTCCCTTCACTTCTTTGATTGTTTCTTTTGACGTACAGGAGCTTTTGAGTTTAATGAGGTCCCATTTGTCAATTGTCAATCTTATTTCCTGTGCAGCCGTTGTCTGATTTAGGAAGTCTTTTCCTATGCCTATGTCTTGTAGGCTGCTGCCAAGTTTTTATTCTATCACCTTCAGGGTTTTGGGTTTCACGTTGAGGTCTTTGATCCATCTGGAGTTGACTTTTGTACAGGGCAAGAGGAAGGGATTTAACTTTATTCTTCTACAAGTGGTGATCCAGTTTTGCCAACACCACTTGCTAAAGATGCTGTCTTTCTTCCATTGTGTCTTCTTGGGCCCCTTGTCAAATATGAGGTGGCTGAAATTATATGTGCTCAAGTTTGGATCTTCAGTTTTATTTCATTAGTCAACAGGTCAGTTTTTGTGCCAGTTCCAAGCTGTTGTTATGACTATAGCCCCGTAGTATACTTTGAAGTCTAGTATAGAGATCTTCCTGTATTGTCCTTTTCCTCAGTGTTGCTTCGGCTTTTTGGGGTCTTTTGTTTATCCGTATGAAATTAAGGACTTTTCTCCAAGCCTGTGAAGAAACTCTTGGGGATTTTAATTGGGATTCTGTTGAATCTGTATATAAATTTGGGTAAAATGGACATTTTTACTATATTAATTTTTCCAATCCATGAACATGGGAGGTCTTTCCATCTTCTGATGTCTTTTACAATTTCCTTCTTCAGGGGTTTAAAATTTTTTGTAGAGATCTTTGGTGTCTTTGGTTAGGATCGTTCATAGGTATTTTATTGTTTTTGAGGCTACTGTGAGTGGGAAGGTCTTCTTGTATCCCTTCTTCAGTTGCTTGTTGTTGCTGTAAAGAAAGGCTACTGATATTTCTAAGTTAATTTTGTATCCTTCCACTTTACTGAAACTCTTTTTTTTTTTTTGGTCTTTTCAAGACAGGGTCTCCCTGTAGCCCCAGCTGTCCTGGAACTCACTCTATAGATCAGGCTGGCGTTGACCTCACAAAGATCCGCCTGCTTCTGCCTCCCAAGTGCTAGGATTAAAGGCATGCGCCACCACGCCCGGCTTTACTGAAACTCTTAATCGTTTCTAGGAGTTGTCTTGTGGAGTTTTTAGCATCCCTTAGGTAAACAATCATATCATCAGCAAAAAGGTATAGCTTGACTTCCTCTTTTCCAATTAGTATTCTATTAATTTCCTTTTATTGCCTTATTGCCCTAGAAAATGTTTCAAGCACTATATTGAAGAGGAGTGGTGACAGGGGATAACCCTGCCGAGTTCCTACCTTTAAGGGGAATGCTTCTATGTTTTCTTCATTTAGGATGATGTTGGCTGTGAGTTTCCTGTATATGGCTTTGATTGCATTGAGGAATGATCCCTCCAATCCAATTCCCTCTAGGACTTTAAACATGAAGGGATGCTGGATTTCGTCAAAGACATTTTCTACATCAATTGAGATGATCATGTGTTTTTGTCTTTCAGTCCATTTATGTATTCTATGATATTTATTGATTTTCATATTTTGAACCATCCCTGCATCTCTGGTATGAATCCATTTTGGCCATGATGGATAATCTTTTTGATGTGGGTCTGTATGTGGTTTGCAAGTATTTTGTTGAGAATTTTTGCATCTATGTTCATTAATGCGATGGGTCTATAGTTTTCCCTTTTGGTTATATCTTTGCCTGGTTTTGGTATTATAGTGATGCCTGATTCACAGAAGGAATTTGGGAGACTTCCCTCTGCTTGTATCCTTCTGACCAATTTGAGTAATAATGGTTGTAAGTCTTTTTGAATGTTTTATAGAATTCTGCCATGAAACCATCTGGGCCTGGGTATTTTTTAGTTGGGAGGTTTCTTATTACATTTTCAATTTCTTCATATATTATGGGTCTGTTTAAGCTGTCAATCTCTTCTTGGTTAATCTTTGGTGATTCTCAGGATTTCAGATATTCATCCATTTCTCCTAAGTTTTCAAACTTAGTATAGTTTTTTGAAGTATTCACATATGATTGGATCTTTTCATTGTCTGTTGTGTTTCCCCTTTCATCATGAATTCTATTGATTTGGAGTTGCTCTTTCTTTCTTTTGGTTAACTGGGCTAGAGGTCTATCTTGTTTATTCCCTCAAAGAACCAACTTTTGGATTCATTGATTTTTTTTTTTTTTTGTATTCTTTTCTTTGTTTCTATTTCATTGATTTCTGCTCTGATTTTTGTTTTTCTTCCTGTCGGGTTTAGGGTTCATTTGTTGTTGTCTCTCAAATGTGCTAGATCGTTCACTTGTGCTCTTTTTATTTTTCTAATGTAGGTACACAGGGTTATAAACTTCCCTCTTAGGACTGCTTTTATTTTTTATTTATTTTAGATTTTTGCTTTTTCTTACTTTGTTGGTCTTTTTAAAAATTTTTATTTATTTTTTATGTGTATTAATGTACTGTCTGCATGTAGGTTTGTTCACCCGTGTCATGCAATGTGGTGGAGGTCAGAAGAGAGTGTCAGATTCCCCTCGAACTGGAGTTAAAGATGGTTTTCAGCCACCATGTAGGTGCTGTGAATCGAACCCAGGTCCTCTGCAAGAGCAGTCGGCGCTCGTAACCACTAGGCCATCTCTCCAGGCCCAGGACTGCTTTTAAAGTATCCCATAGGTTTTGTTGTGTTGTATTATCATTGTCATTCAGTTCCAGGAATGTTTTTATTTCTTTCTTTATTTCTTCCTTGACCCATTCGTTATTCAGAAGTGTGTTGTTTAGTCTCTATGTGTTCTTGTAGATTGTACAGCTTATCCTGCTGTTGATATTGAGCTTTATTTCACTGTGGTCTGATAGAATTCATGAAATTATTTCAATCTTTTTGTATTTGTTGAGGTTTTTTTCTGTGTTCCAGTATGTAGTCAATTTCAAGAATGTTCTGTAGGGTACTGAGTAAAAAGTGTATTCTCTGGTATTTGGATGGAATATTCAGTAGATGTCTATCAGGTTCATTTGGTGTATTGCTTCATTCAGTTCAGAGGTCTATCTTTTTATTCTTTGTCCAGATGACCTGTCCAAAGGCCTCAGTGGGGTATTGAAGTCCCCTATTATGAGTATTCTGGGGTTAATCTGTGCCCTGAGGTCCTGGAGAATTGTTTTTATAAAGTTTGGTGCACCAAAGTTTGGTGCATATATATTCATGATTGTGAAATCTTCATGGTCAATTGTTCATTTGATAAAGATATAATGGCCCTCTTTGTCTCCTTTGATTTCTTTTACTTTGAAGTCTATTTTCTCTGATATTAAAATAGCAAATCCTGCTTTTTTGGTATTATTTGCTTGGAATATTTTTTTCCATCCCTACACCTTAAGTTGGTGTCTATCGTTGAGAGTGAGATGGGTTTCTTGTAGACAGGATATAAATGAGTTCTGTTTCCTAATCCAATCTTCCAGTCTATGTCTTTTGATTGGGGAGTTTAGTTTAGTCCATTAATATTTAAGGTTATAATTGAAAGATGTGTGTTGCTTCCTTTCACCTTATTATCCATTTGCATTTTTGGTCTAGGTTTCTACTTCTGCAGTTATGCTTTTATTAATTTCTTTTTCTAAGTGGCTGAGGATAGTTGTTCCTCTCTTCTGTCCTTTGACTTGTTTCAAGTATTCTCTGACAGGTTGTTTTCTGGACATATATTCTATCATCTTGTTTATGTCATGGAAGATTTTTCTCTCTCCAACTAGAATCACCGTTTTTGCTGGGTATAGTAACCTGGATTGGCATCTATAGTCCTTTAACACCGGGAATGCTTTGCTCCACATTCTTCTTGTTTTCATAGTTTGTACTGAGATATCAGTTGGAGCCTCTTACAACATCTGCTGATGGATCTCCTGGAATTTGGAGCTTCTCTGGTATAATAAGGCCTCAGTATAAGCTCTACCTTCCAGTGCCACACAGGGAAGAATGGTCTCCAAGATTACAAATGAGTTGAGGTCAGTAACTCAGTGTACAGACTTTGAGAACAACTCCCGAATTTGTGTCACTACTCATCAGCCCATCCTCTCATGTATAGTGTTTTGCCCTAGCAACATCTTCATCAGCAGGAAGAATTAGAAGACAGTGGGTCTCCTCTATCAGGACTTGGTAATGGAAAAGAGGTATGGAGATGAAAATATTTGTTTCCTAGTCCCCAAAGATATCTCAAGATTTTTCTACTGCTTTCTCCTCTTGTATCTTTTTTCTCCCGGTTTCTTAAAAAAAAGATTAAAGAATTCTTTCAAGAAGTATTAATTCTGCAAAGTTTTATTATTTTGGCCAGAATTTAACTGTAGCAGTCCATTCTTTGACCCAGTCCTTATGTTGTTGTGGTTACCTCCCAATGGTGCGGTGGGAGAAAGGGAAAGGGGAATATGTCTAAATTGAACTGAAAAATGATGTCTGAAATACACAAAATATCAATAAAAGTATTATATTTAAAAAGGAAGTATTAACTCCCAAGACAAATATTTCCAACATGATTAAGCACAAGTATATATTTCCTCTCCTTAGGTTTTGTAAGCAGTAACATTTAACTGCTCTCATTTAAATTTGTATTTTGGAATACAAATGGTTTGGCATTTACTTGTCAAATTAGCATATATACTGTTCTTTCCTTTTTCCCTCTCTTTCCCCTAGCAAGCTGATTTGAATTGATTATTTGTCCTTCTTAGCTTTCTTTAACAATATAAAACTAACTAAATAAACACTAGTATCGCAAATAATGTGAGTTACATTTAAAAAGATGTGGTGGTAAGCACAATTACAGACTTTAAGAATGTAGAATAATGCTGTTTCTTAGTATATGTTTTATTTCCTTCTACTTTCAGGAATAAAAACAAAATGTAGCTGTCCAAATACATGTCAGACAGTCATACATTTATAATAATATTTGATTTTCCCAAAGGTTTATCATAATATTTTCCTCACTAATTTGATATGATTAAATTTCATGTTTAGTAGTTTCTCAAAACAATTTTGCTCTCTGAAATTTAGAATATTTATTTTAAAAACTGTACATAGACATTTCTTGGAATATTTGTTCAGTAAAAGCAATAAAAATACTCCAAGAAATATAGCATAACTCCATAATATTATATACAGCTACCAGACTTTACAGGTTAGCAAATACTGAAGGATGACGCAAATAGGGAAGCTTCAATGAGAAGGATAAGAATGGGGAAATAGTTCAGAGATGGAGCACTTGCCTGACATACACAAGGCCCTGTTTTCAATCTCTGGTATTTCAAAAAGAATGAAAGGTATGAAGAAAGGTAGAAAGGAATGGAGGGAGTTAAGGAGAGAAGCAAAGATGACTTCACAGAAGAAGATATGAAGAGACAAAAACCAGTAAAGTTAGATTTCAATGATGTCTATTCTGTGTCCAAAAATAAAATTAATCTTTGAGAAGCCAGGCAAAAAAAAGTGCCATTACTAATGAGAGAATGTGATCAAAGCCTTGAAACTAGAAACTAGATGAATATTTAACTTTAAACCACTGAATGTACCAAAATGGCTCTGAACAAATAAAGGTGATTAAATAATTTTAGAACTAAGGAAAAAAAAAAACAGATAGTGAAGGGGGCTACAACATAAATGTAATTGGAGTACATTTCATTTCCTTCTTTTTTAAAATTTTCATTTTTTTATTGATGTTATGTGTATTTCATACATCATTTTCCAATTCAGTTCAGGCATATTTCTCTTTCCCTTTCCCCCACCCCACCCCAACCCATCCCAGATCATGCATTCTGCCATAACTGTCCTGCATCTTTCTGTCAGTTCTTTTTTTTTCATTTTTTAACAATAACTGATAATTTATGAGTACAAGCATCCTTCATGTAAAACCAATTTGCAAGCAGTCATGCCCAAACCCACACAGCTCATGGGACCCACCATCCAGCAGGGGGGGTTGCAGGTTCAATCAAGCTGATCAAATGAGTGTCCAGGCTATATTGCTGCAGTTTCACCATTCACCCCAATCGCAGCCCTTACATTCTACCATGCTCCCTCTTCCGCAGATTGTTCCCTAGGCTTAGAAAAGGGACACAGGTGGATGAGAAGCAAAAAGCTTCTCTGGAGCTGGTGCCTTGGACTCTTGTCAATTCTGGCTGTTTCCTTTCATGGGCTGAAAGTTTGTCCAGGAATAACCTTTCGATCCTACTAATGAAGCACAAGCAATTAGATATATAGGTATTTAAACAGTACTAATTGTTATGGTAGATTATTTTGGTATAGACACAGATGTTTGGATGGTATGTCAATCCATGAATTACATTTTTTTCTGTTAAATATGACAGGGTCTTACTGTGGCTTACAACATCTCCTAACCATTAGAGGATGCAAGCTTGTGGCATCAGCC
>VZQC01002336.1:54465-79323 GCA_009823505.1 Rhizomys pruinosus
GGGGGGGGGGGGTATGCCTGATGTAGCCTGCGCCCAGGTACCTGCTTGAGTGAACTATGGTCTCCTGACTGTGCCTCAGGAGCCAGCCCACACAAAGCCAAAGAGGGACCAGACCAAACCCAAACCCGACCCTCTGGTCACGCTGCAAAGGCAAAGTGTGGTCCTGCGGAGATGGGAACCCCCCTGCAAGAGGGCTCAGATTTGAGACTCTCTTCCAGCCACCCCTGAGACAGTCCACCCCAAAAAGTACCTGCCTAAGTGACTAATGGCCTCCTGCCTGCGCCTCAGGAGCCGGCCCACACAAAGCTGCAGAGGGACCCGACCAAACCCAAACCTGACCCTCTGGTCTGCTGCAAAGGCAAAGCATGGTCCCGCCAAGACGGGAACCCCCCGCAAGAGGGCTCAGAGTCAAGACCCTCTTCCAGCCTCCCCTGAGACAGTCCACCCCAAAAAGTACCTGCCTGAGTGACTTATGGCCTTCTGCCTATGCCTCAGGAGCCGGCCAAACCCAAACCCGACCCTCTGGTCACACTGCAAAAGCAAAGCGTGCTCCTGCTGAGATGGGAACCCCCCACAAGAGGGCTCAGAGTCGAGGCCTTCTTCCAGCCACCCCTGAGACAGTCCACCCCAAAAAGTAACTGCCTGAGTGACTTATGGCCTCCTGCCTGCACCTCAGGAGCTGGCCTACACAAAGCCACAGAGGGACCCGGCCAAACCCAAACCCGACCCTCTGGTCAAACTGCAAAAGCAAAGTGTGGTCCTGCTGAGATGGGAACCCCCAGCTCAGAGTTGATACCCTCTTCCAGCCACCCCTGAGACAGTCCACCCCAAAAAGTACCTGCCTGAATGACTCACGGCCTCCTGCCTGCACCTCAGGAGCCAGCCCACACCTCATTTCCTTCTTATTGCTTGCTTTGAAGTGTTCATTTCCCCCAAATGTAATGTTTATAAAGAAGAATCTCCTTCAAGTGCAATAAGGGTAGGTAGGACAGAAAACTGGAAAGACTATGTCCAAAGTTCATTTATTTTCACTCTGTTAAACCCAAGCTAAGAGAGATCCTGTACAAATTTTAAAAATAGCCCAAAGTTTGTGTCCTACTACTCTAATTTTTATTACATTTTATTGGTTTATTTTGAGAGACAGAGACAGAGAATGCTATGGTTCATCTGCGGAGGTCATGGAATAATATTCGGGAGTCAAGTCCCTCCTTCCACTATGTGCTATGGTGGTGCATGCTTCTAATCCCACCACTCAGGAAACAGAGGCAGGTGGATACCTATGAGTTCTCGGACAGCTTGATCTACACAGAAAGTTACAGGCCTACCAGGGATAAGACCCTGTCTTTCAAAAAACAAAGGCTTTTGGCTCTCAGGGTGGCACCATGACAGTTGGCAAGAATAAGTACCTGATGAAAGGTGACAAGAAGGGGGCAAGAAGAAAGAGTTTGATCCAACTCTTGCTCACCCAGCAGTGACCAGCTAAGAATAGTTCCTCAGCTAAGGTTGGGACTCCTGTCCATTTTCCACTTCTATGCTAGATTTTGTCTGGTTTGAGTTTGCACATGTCTTGCATATGGTTTCACTTTGCTGTGAATTCATATGAGCAAGTTCTGACAAGGCTGCAATGGATAAACTCATGTCATAGGACATCTGGGGACAAAAACTTGACTCAGTAGAGCTTAACATATATGATAGAATGCATGAATGAGATATGCAGTGAGGGGTAGAAGGTTAAATGTGATTAAGATATATGAAATATACAAAACATATATCAAAAAAGAAAAAGAAGTAATTTTTTAAATATTATTTATTCATTTTTATGCATTTGAATGTACTGTCTGCATGTAGGTCATGCAATGCCACGGAGGTCAGAAGAGGGTGTCAGATTCCCCTGGAACTGGAGTTAAAGACAGTTCTCAGTTGCCATGTGGGTGCTGGGGATCGAACCTGGGTCTTCTGCAAGAGCAGTTGGCACTTTTAACCACCAGGCCATCTCTCCAGCCCCAGAGAAGTAAAAATTTTAAGAAGTAGTCAATCCATTTACCAAGAAAACTTGGTATGATATGAAAGCTCCAGCTGTATTCAATATTAGAAATATTGGAAAAACACTAGTGACAAGCACTCATGGAACCAAAATTGCACCTGATGGTTTCAAGGGTCATGTGTTTGAAATGAGTCTTGCTTGTCTGACAAAGAATGACAAAGTTCCATTTAGACAATTGAGCTCATGACTAAGGATGTTCAAGGAAAAACCCATCTGACTAATTTCCATGGCATGGATCTTACCCAAAACAAAATGTATTCGATGGTCAAAAAATGGCAATCTGTTACTGAAGGAAAGAAAAAAGATGGTTACTTGCTTCATTTGTTCTTTTACACCTGGTGGTTTTACTAAAAAATATAACAACCAGATATATAAGACCTATGTGCAATACCAATAGGTCTGCCAGATCTGGAAGAATATAATGGAAATCATGACCCAAGTGCAGAAAAATGACCTGAAAAACATAGTTAATAAATTGATTCTAGACAGTATTTGAAAAGTCATAGAAAAGGTTTGCCAGTCTATTCTCTGCATCATGCCTTTCTCAGAAAAGTAAAAAATGGCAGCAGAGGCAGCCATATGCCTGTATATCCCAAACCTAAGTGGCTATTGGCTCTCTCCTTGGAGGAATAACCCATGGCTGATGCCACAAGCTTACATCCTCTACAGGTTAGGAGATGTTATAAGCCACAGTAAGACCCTGTCATATTTAACAGGAAAAAATGTAATTCATGGATTAACATATCATCCAAACATATGTGTCTATACCAAAGTAAACAACCATAACTATTAGTGCTGTTTAAATACCTATATATCTAATTGCTTGTGCTTCATTAGTAGGATAGAAAGGTTATTCCTGGACAAAGTGTCAGCCCATGAAAGGAAACAGCCAGAATTGACCAGAGTCCAATAAACAGCTCCAGAGAGAGTGGACTGTTTTGCTTCTCATCCACCTGTGCCCCTTTTCTAAGCCTAGGGAACAATCTGCGGAAGAGGGGGCATGGTAGAATGTAAGGCTGCGATTGGGGTGAATGGTGAAACTACAGCAATGTAGTCTGGACACTCATTTGATCAACTTGATTGACATACAACCCCTCACCCCCCGCTGGATGTTGGGGCTGTGGGGATTTGGGCACAACAACCTGCAAATTGGTTTCATATGAAGGATGCTTGTACTCATGGATCATCACTTACAGCTAAAAAATGAAAAAAAAAACTGAGAGAAAGATGCAGGACAGTTATGGCAAAATGCATGATCTGGGAAGGGGTGGGGGTAGGGGGGAAGGGAAAGGGAAATATGCCTGAACTGAATTGGAGTATGAAATGCACAAAGCATCAATAAAAAAAAATGCTGAAGGAACCTAAGTTTGAACTGGAAAACTCATACAGCTTCATGGTGAAAGTGGCAGTTCTGGAACTGTTACTGGTGATGAGAGAGGATCTAAAGTTGAAGAAGCTAATGGATAGGAACTGCCAGTCCAATAATCTGTTTAAAATTCACTTTTCTCGCAGTGACAAATAAAAAGACCTATTCATGAAAAAATGAGTATAATCCTAGAGTGAGAAAAAGGGAGAGACAAAGGTTTGTTGTTGAATTTAAGCAGTGAGTTCTATAAGACTGCCATGCTTGATCAGAGGCTATATGAACAGCTGCTTTTCAGGGAAGTATGTTTGAGAGTAGGAAAGGAATGATTTTATAAGCTGACTTTGATTTGTTACAATTTCAAGCCACACTGTTTCACCTTTCCTGTATTATTCTGACTCTTCTATGCCTCCACAAGACAAGCCTGACCTGGGGACAATAGTGAAGTGCTCTGTGCCTCAGGTACAGAAGTTCCTGGGATTTTACCTAAATGAAGATGGAACTGATGAAGACTTGGTGACTGGTTGTTTGTTTCAGCAACACCTACTGCTGCATAAGGAAGCATGAAGATAACGAGATCATTCTACCTAGAAGTTAGAACAATTCTAAATTGCAATCCTAGATTGCATAAGAATTCTAATTCAGATAGCCTCACAATACAGAAAACAATAGAGAGATGAAATAAATAATCAAACTGACAATTATAGTTGCTGAACACTCCTCTGTCAGCAAGTGATAGAACTATTGAACGGAAATCACTACAGTTAAGCAACAATCAACAAGCAGGAGCAAATTAATATATACAAAACAAACCACTCAACAATAGCGCAATATATCTCCATTTTTATCTTTAAATCTTCAGAGAATATCCATCAAGGTACATCATAAGCTTGGCCATAATTTTTTTTTAATTGAAATCATGCAGAGCATTGTTTTTCAATTATAGTGGAATAGAACCAAAAACAGAAAATATAAATGTTTCTAAATATGTAGAAAATAATGTATCTGAATCATGGGCCAAATATTAAACTTCTAGACAAATAAAATATGCAAATTTTGGAGAATTAAACTACAACATATTAAAATATGAGGAATATATCCTGAGTAATACTGAAGGGAAATTTTACATTAGAAATGATAAAGCAAGCTGGGCATAGTGGCACACGCCTTTAATCCCAGCACTCAGGAGGCAGAGGCAGGCAGATCTTTGTGAGTTCAAGGCCAGCTTGGTCTACATAATGAGTTCTGGGACAGTTGGAGCTACAGGGAGACCCTGTTTCAAAAAAGACCAAAAAAAGAAGAAGAAATAAAAAACAGCCCGGAGAATAACTTAATGTGTAAAGTGTTTGTCATACAAGTGTGAAGACCTGAGTTTGAATTCTCAAAGCCCACCTATAACCATATATAGTAGGATGCATCAGTAATCCCAGCACTTCTATAGCTAGATGGGAGGTAGAGACAAGAGAATCTCCAGGAGCTCCAGAGCCAGCTACCCTGACATAAAAGCAGTGGCCCAAATGTAGCAAGCTAAAATCAACACCCAAGTTTATCCTTTGACCACCACACATACACAGTAAACAGGCATTTCTACATTCACACACATAGATGTGTGCACACTCATACATATGTCAATCATATACATCATACAAAGGTAAAAAATAAATAAATGAGAAAAAGATCTCAAAGCAATAGTCAAAGTTCCTACTGTCAAAAAGTAGAAACAGTAAGCACAGAACAAGTAGAAGTGGCACTTATCAGAGAAGAAACAAAGTGAAATTTAAAATCAGAAAATAACTGGCTAGATAAAAGTCAATAAAAGAAAAATAATAAAAGAAAAATCTCTAAAGAAAAAAAAGAAGTACAATTGATAAGCCTCTGGCAAATCTAATTAGAATTTTAAAATAGTTACTATCAGTAATGAAATAGAGAATTGTATTGATCTTACAAACCATCAAAAAGGAAGCATTACAAACAACATTTTGTTTATAAATTGGTCAAGTTACAAAAAAAATAATCAAGTCCTCAAAAACCCAAGAGTACAGTATGAAAGCAAGATAAAATGGATAATATAAATAACCCTTTGAGAGCCAAAAAAAAAAAAAAAACATTGAAGTTTTAATTTAAAACCTCAAATCTGGGTAGGGTGGTACACACCTTTAATCCTAGCACCCTGGAGGCAGAGGTAGGTAGATTAAGATAGAGGCCAGCCTGGTCTACATAGCGAGTTTTGGACTAGCTGGGGCTACAGGGACCCTGTTTCAAAAAGGCCAAAAAGTTTTAATTCAAAAGTTCACAAAGAAGAAATCTCTGGGTCCTGGTTTGCTGGACAATTCTATCAGATATTTAGTGAAGGACTAACACCAATATTTTATAAACTTTTCCAGAAAATCAAAGAAAAATAACTTCTTGCTCCTTGCTGACAAGTACTACCTGATCCCCTAAATAGAAAAACTCATGTTATCTATGTACTGTTTATTATCTTTCCTACTCTTAGGTCCGGGCTTCCCAGAATCCCAACGCACACAGATGCCCACTTCCTCCAGAGGCTGTCAATCTTCTGATGGTTTCCTCTGTATCTAAGCCCCCCTTCCCATGGCTATAAGTGGGTGGGCCCCAGGCACCATCTTCCCTCTCTGCCATGCTGTCTGGTTCCACCACGTGTCTGCAGGAAGCCCTTGCAGGTGGCCCTTGCTGGTAATCCTACATGGAAGTAAATCATGTTCCTGGTGTGACTTATGCCTCATGTGCCTTTTTATCTGGGGGCTGGTGGTTTGCATGGCCCTTTTTATAACCTAATATTATGGTGCCATGGACTTGGTCAGGGCTCGAGATGTTTTTGATCAGGCAGAGTGCTCACTGGCGTTTTTGATCTGGCAGAGCACTTGCCAGCTCTCACCCCAAAAAAGACCTCCTAACTTTTTTTGGAACCCCTGGGAAAGACTTGCCAGCAGTAGTGCATTTCTCGGGACAACCAGTATCCACATTTCATGATGAGGTACCACTCTGCTCTCCTGCTTCCCTCCTTCCCTCCCTCCCCCTCTCCCTCTTTCTCTCCCCACTTCTGCCCCTTGTACTTCCTCCTTCCTCTCTCTGTTTCTCCTCTCAACCTTAGCCCTTCGTGTTTTTGGACCCATAGAGGCTTGCAGACTGCCTCAAACTGGGTTCCCGATCCTGCCATGCTTGTATTCTTGCCAACACCATTTTGAACCCACAGGCTTACAGTCTGCCTCAAACTGGGTTCCTGTGTGCAGGCGGCACAACTCTCTGCTCTTCAACACTCTGCCTCCTTCCCTTCCCCTACCTCTCTCTCTCTCCCTCACTCTCTCCTTGTCTTCCCTCCAATTCTTCCTTCATTGTTAGCCTCTCATTCTGCTTTCCCATTTTGGAACCCTGAGAGCCAGTGTATTAGGGATTCCCCAACCTTTCTGTCAGGACTGCTGTCCGCCGGGACACTGGGGACAAAATCTGGACCTGTTTTCGGGTTCCCCCTGTGAATTTAGAGATGCTGATTTCTCAGGCCTGTGAACCACGTTTCAGAGTCTCCCATGTTGGTCCCATAGGCCCAGGTGCTCTGACCAGCATCCCTGACACTAGGGCAGATGTGCCCCAGCCCTCAGATGGTGCTTTGAGGCTAAAAACTTTACCTCCTTCCTACAGATCTATGAGTCTCTTCCTTCATTTTTTAGCCTCCCATTAGAGGACACAGTCCCTCCACTCCATTCTGCTTTGTTTTGAGGCTAAAAAACTACTTTCTTCCTATAGCTCTCTCTCTTCTCTCCTCTCCTCACCCACCCCACATGCTCTGATCTGTATCTCTCCACTCTGCACACTTGGCAGATTTCAGCAGTAAATGACTGCACCCTCAATCCGGGCTTTTTTTTTTTTTCTTTCTTTTACTATGCCTTCCCTGCTGCCCTACCCTGCTGCACAGCCGCCCCACCATGTGTTGTTTTACCCCTCCCCGGCACCACCATGCACCACATACCCTGCAGCAACTACCACGGCTTTTTTCAAAGAGAAACAGGTGCTGCAGCCATACCTATTCCTCAGCTGCCATCTTGAGGCTGCCCCATTTCTGCTGAGCCACAACCACTCTGTCTAGACCACGTGGCAGGAAGCCTGAATTTACATCAGACCTTAAAGCAATTAATGCCATGTTCTAATTATTTTGCAATTTATTTAATGGCATGTTCTGATCCTTTCACAATTTTTATTGTGGGTTTTATATTGGATTATACAAGGGCAATTGAAATTCCATTAATACATTTTTATGCAGAGTAACCAAGGTTTGTTTTTACCATTTTTCATCCATTTCAAAATACAATCAATTTCCTTATTTTTTTTTTTTTACTTTTGTATGGATAGTTAATTTTTACAGGCTTTTTTGTTTGAGATTTTACATCATTAGGCTTTTTAACAAATACTGTTTTGTTTTTTGTTTTTTTAAATATTTTGCTTACAAGACTTTTGCCTAATTTTAAGGGATTACTTCAAATTTTGCCATTTTCCCTTTCATTGTTTTTTCTTTATGAACCCCATTTTATTCAGAAATCCATGTTGTGTCTGCTTCTGGATACAAGCCTCTGTATCTGAGATTAAGAAGGTGTGCCAACCAAGCCCTGTCCCACCTGCATTCAGCTTTTGCCTCAGGCAATAAACTTTGACCTGGCTGGGACCTTTTGATTTTTTCCATTAACAATAAATTTATTCTCATTAAATTAGCAGGTAATAGACGCAAGCCACCAGATCTGCCTGCCTACCCCATCTGCCATCCTGTACAGGCACTCATACACAAGCCTGTGCTGCAAAGCACAGTATGGGCATATAGGCTGTTTCCACCTAAGTAGATGTCTTAAACTCTAAATGATTCTGTGTAAATGTGACAATTACAACTAATGGTTCCACAGCCCTGGACCATGATGGACAACTTCAGATAAAAAGGGATTTTCCCATTGTCCAGAGTTAATGGATACAGTTAAGTCATGTGTCTGTCCACCTTGTCTATGTATTATAAAAGTTCTTCAATGTGTCTTTGTAACTGTTGTCCTGTGTGTTTTTCTCAAAACAAAGTGGCCACTTCAAACTTCATTTATTCTATGTTGTGCACAAAAACAAAAAATTAAATTAAGTTCACTTTTGGCATGCCTCTAAATTTTTTTTCAAAGGCCTGATTTGAACCCGGGTTCCTAGGATTCTACATTGCTTATCTGAAGGTTTTATTTCTTATCTGTCCAAATTAGTTTTTTCCACTGGCATTACAACTAAAAAATTTTTCTTTTCCAGTTATTTTTTTCTTGTTTCTAGACATCTGAAGATGTGATTTTTTACCTTTACAGGTTCACTAACAGATTTTTTTTTCTTTTTCTCCTATGCTGTGCCATCGTCCTTCCAATCAGCTACCATTTTAAAAATCCCTGGATTCATTCATATTCTGCTTGGACAGTGGCACATGGCTTCCCCTGCAATCTCTTCCCTTCAATGAAACAGCCTAAGTACTTTTGATATTGTCAGTTCTTTTATTATTGTATATAATTCTGTTTTCCATCACTTGTTAAAGTATTTCAATAAGTTCATAGTTTTAGAACCAAAGGTGCAAGACATCATCTCAGCCTTGACAGTGCAACTAATTAGACCTTCATGTTTTTAAATATTTCTAAAGGTGTTTCCTTTCCAATGCATGTGACTGTTCAGTACAACCACTAGGACAAAACCTTTTGAAGGAATGTGTGGATAAATGTGTGCCTGTCTATGATATTGTTATACAACATATTAAGTTCTGTCTGTGTATGATTTACAATGCATGTGCCTCTGCTCAGTACAACCTTTATAAAGTGTCATCACCAAATTTATTTATTAGAACCTATATGCATAAAGTACTGTTCACTTTTAAAAATTCTGTAATGTAATTATGGCATATACAAGAAATTGTGTTCCATCTACCAGGCACTATTTACCTTATTACAGCCTCAATTGAAACAGACATATATAAATATTGAGTTATCCATACATACTAAAACTGTTTTATATATCTGTTATTCTTTGCACATGTCACTTTAAATATTTTTAAGAGAAATTAGGTTTTACTTCTGGTGACCACATGGACAGTCCGAATGTAACCAATTTGTGTGAGCCCTAAGTATTTCCTGCCTGCTGTTGGTACGTGACACACACACACACACACACACACACACACACACACACACACACACCTTCCTTTTCCTTTTCAAAGCTATAATTCAAAATCTGGGGACAAGTGACATGGCCTTCATTTGAGAAGTTACTGGTTTTAACCTCTTTATTATGTTGGTTTTGTTTCATAGGCTATGTTAGAACTTTTTGCCTTTCATGGTTTAAATCCATTGTACTTTGAGTCTCTAAATGACCTAATGTCAACTTGATACACCTGAGCTGAGAAACCTCAATAATTGCCTTCATTGGACTGGCCTGTGCCCATTGTGGGCAATGCCATTCTTGACCAGATATTTCTATTTTGTATACAATAGGCTGAATATGAGCCAGCGACACAAGCCAGTAAATAGCATCCATTCCTAGCCTGTGCTGCAGCCACTACCAGGCTCCTACCATGAGCTTTTATTATTAGTCAGAATATTTTGCCACAGCAATTAAGAATTTATTAACAGTGCTTAAGTCAACGTTCGAGCTTTACTTAGGAGTTATACGGTAATTAAAGTACGAAATTAATTCAAATCATCCTCTTGGAGGTTTAACAACCACACTTAAAAGCTCCAATCAGATTTGGCAAAAGGGTTTTGGGGGGACAATATTTTGGCCCCTACCCTCTGAGGTTGACTTGGGTCCTAGGATCCCGCATTGGCACCTTTGTAACATGTCCTGTGGCAGTGAGTCACCAGTCATCCCGGACCAGGGAGGTCTTGGAGATTCACTTAAAAGGACTTCATCCAGCCAGTGTCCAGTCAAGGGAGGAAATTCCATATAGAGGAGAAACTCCTCACTCTTCAAAGGGAAGTGAGGCCTGACTTTGTCCTCACATAGATGGAACTGGTGAAGAGAGCCAGGTGCAAGGCCTGAGTGACTCCCTAAGGACCAGAACCTCAAATGACCTTAACATCAAAACAAACTTCATTTATCTGAGCTAACTGTATGGTTTTAAACACCCCTGTCCTAGTTTGTCTTCCATTGCTGTGACAAAACACTCTGACCAACACCAACTTGGGGAGGAAAGGGTTTATTCAGCTTACATCTCCTGGGTCACAGTTCATCACTTAGCGAGCCCAAGACAGGAACTCAAGGCAGGAACCTGGAGGCAGGAGCTGAAGCACAGGCCATGGAGGAATGCTGTTCACTGGCTTGCTCCCCTGGCTCATGCCCAGCCTGCCTTCTTATACAGTACACAACAATCTGCCCAGGGTGGCACTAACTCATGTGGGCTGGGCCCTCCCACACTGCTCAACCATCAAGATAATACTCCGCAGATATGGCCACAGGCCAATCCAATGGAGCAAATTCCCCAACTGAGGCTCCCTCAACCCACGTGTGTCAAGTTGACACTAAAGCTATCCATCACAACCCCCAACCGGAAACTGTAATCTAAAGAAGAGAAAATGAAATAACATCACCAGAGAGATAGGTGAGAGATCTACTGTGTCATGTTAGAAAATATCCCAAAGACAGATGACGGATTTAATGTGCCATGCCAGAAAATACAACCTTTTATAGTCTCATGGTTATGGCTCTCATTCTGGAGCCCTGTGTACTAAACCTGGCCCTCATTCTAGAGCTGTGTGTACTAAAACTTTTTTCCAATTTCTCAAACCAGGGTACAGGTCTTCTCTCCCTCTGCAGACCCTAGACAGGGACCCTCCAATTGCTAATGCACCCAGAAGCACCCCCCCAATTGGTACTGTGAATTCCCTGCACTGGCATACTCATATAAGACTCAACCAGCTTATCTTTTCAGTTGCAGAGAAAATATCCAGTAAGTACTGACCACTATCAATCTGGACCAAACCCACCGGGAAGAGCACCCAGAGCAGCCAAAATGGGAAACCAGATTCTAACCCTCCAGCTGTTCCCCCAAGACTTCACCCCCCATCAGCTCTGAAGCAGATACAGAAGAGAGAACAGCATCCCATTTCCTTATCATAAACAAAAGGTTGGAATGTTAGGTCTGGGCTTCCCAGAATCCCAAGGCACACAGACACCCACTTCCTCCAGAGGCTGTCAATCTTCTGACCGCATCCTCTGTACCTGAGGCCCCGCCCCATGGCTATAAGTGGGTGGGCCCCAGGTGCCATCTTCCCTCTCTGCCATGCTGCTCTGTTCTACCACATGTCTGCAGGCAGCCCTTGCAGGTGCCCCTTGCTGGTAATCCCATGATTTACATGGAAGTAAATCATGTTCCTGGTGTGACTTAAGCCTCATGTGCCTTTTTATCTGGGGGCCGGGGGTGCGTGGCCCTTTTCTTAACCTAATACCTACATCAAGTGAAATCACCTGTATTAATTTCCTATGGCTTCTGTAACAAAATAATACAAACTGAATGGCTTTAAATAATAGAAATGTTTCACAGCTCTGGAAGGGAGGCTATTCTTTCTCTGAAGGTCCTAACAGAGAACTCATTCCATGACTTTCTTTATTTGTGGTATGCCCTGCATTCTCTGTCATTACTTATCTTGTATATGTATCATTCCAATCTCCTCTCTCTCTCTCTCTCTCTCTCTCTCTCTCTCTCTCTCTCTCTCTCTGTTTGTCCTACTACTTTAATTTTTATTATATTTTATTGGTTTATTTTGAGAGACAGAGAATGCTATGGTTCATCTGCGGAGGTCATGGAATAATATTCGGGAGTCAAGTCCCTCCTTCCACTATGTGCTATGGTGGTGCATGCTTCTAATCCCACCACTCAGGAGACAGAGGCAGGTGGATACCTATGAGTTCTCGGACAGCTTGATCTTGTGTGTATGTGTGTGTGTGTGTGTGTGTGTGTGTGTGTGTGTGTGTATGTTTCTTAAGACCAACAGTCAAAGCAGTTTGTGGTGGCACATGCTTATAATACCAGCATTTGGAAGGAATAGGCAGGAAAATCAGGAATTCAAGGCTAGGCTGGACTTTATGGGATAGTATCTCAAAAAAATTAAAAATACCTGTTAGGTATCACCTTAATCCACTATGACTTCATCTTCACACAATTGCATTTTCAGAAAACTTATGTCTAAAGAAATTAATACTATAGGTACCAGGAGTTATCTTTATTTCTGGAGGATGTAACTCAATGACTATGTAAGTGGAAAATCACTTGATGAAAAGCATTGTTCAACAAGATTCCACTAAAGAAAGAGGTACAGATGGTTGGTGCCAAATCTTTAAGATTTACTTTCAATAGCAATCATATTTATGTAACCATTACATTAGCAGAATCAATATACTCCAAAATGTAATTAAAAATGCAGTCCTGTTATCAGGACCAGTGCCCCTGCAAGCAGAGGAAATGCAAACAACTGTTCAGTTTCAGTCACTTTATCTAGGATTCAGTGATGCTTTACCTATTTGCAATGCCTGAGTGCCAACAAAACAAAGGAGTGTTTATTAATTCCATTGTCTTGAATATGACATTTACTAGCTCATTTTCTCTTTCACGTTTTCCCATCATGGAGAACAAAGTAGCACATACCATATTATAGTCTAAACAAGAAAACAGAAACCAGTTTGAAGATTTACAAAATATGTGCATTGGTTACTTTTCATGACAAAGTATCTGGCAAAAGTAAACTTAAAGAAGAATGATTTATATTCTGGTTTCAAAGAACATCAGATCACCACTGCAGAGGATAGCAACAAGAGCATGTTAGTCCTTGGTAGCAAAGGAATTTGTCTGGCCTTTGTCCTGCACATCTTGTCAAACAGGAATCAGACACTAGTCTGGAGCCCAAGGTAGCATAAAAGCTTTAAGGCTGGCCTCCATTAGCCCACATCTGCTAGCTAGGCTACAGTCCCAAAGGTTCTAAACAGCAGGGTGAACTGAGGACCAAGCGTTCAAGCATGCGACATGACAGACATTTCACATTCAACCATAGCAACATGGGACTAAACACAATGAATTAATATACAAAAGAAAGAAGAAATTAGAAGCAGTGTGGTAAGGCAATCCAGATAGGGCAAATACAGGAACTGATTTGCCATTTAAGAAATTAGAAACAGTGTGGTAAGGCAATCCAGATAGGGCAAATCCAGGAGCTGAGTTGCCATTTAAGCTAATTATGATTTTTAAAGTTTCCTTAAACATTACTGTATCAAATATCAGACTATTGTTCCTTAAAGAATTGTAGAGGTAAGTTCTGAGGTCTCTGGTCACAAAATCATAATCAATCAATCAACCACTATGTAACATTGTTACCATTTTCTTTCTTTTTGGTGAAAGCATTAAAAAACAACCCTCTTAGAAAGTTTCAAGCATACACTACAAAATTATTCATTATAGCTACCATGTTGTACATTAGAGTCTCAGGGTATACTCATTTTGTGTAGCTAAAATTCTATAGCTTTTATAAATAATTTCTTATTTCCTGCTTCTACTGTATAAAGCTATCCCCATATAGCCTTGCTTTATGCATGCTTTGTTATAAAGACACCATATCCTTATTCAGTACATTGTTACTTCATTAGCATCAAATTCACAGCTAAGAGCTTGTACTTTGTGCTTTGAACAAAGCTTATAAAGCAATGTATTTTCTACTTTAAACATGTCACAGTCTTCTTGCACTACAGTATTCTAAGCAACACTTCAACTCCGTGCTTTGGGAGCCTCTACCTCAGCCTTTGATGTTCATGATTATACTCTTAGCTTTTTCTTTTATACTCCTAACATATAGAAAATTTACAAAAGCTGAAATCAAACTATAGATTAGTTCCAAAATATATTCAGGGATTCACAGATTAACCATAAGTTTGTATACAAGTAAAAATACAGCTTTACATTCCTAAATTACATACCAGATTGATACATAATTTAATGTACTTAAAAACTATTCTTTCTCATAAATGTTAGAACTGAGTAAAATAGAGCCAAAAGAGGACCAGGATTGGTGCTCTCATCCTCTCTGTATACAGAACTGATAATGCCAAAGGTAACAAGGGCAACAGAAAGAATGGCTTGGTCCCAGGAATGTCAAAGTAATTTAACAAACCAAATGTACAAAGCTCTAGTTAAAAATATTGCCTAAAACACACAAAAATAATATGCAGCATCCTACAAGATAGATGCCGATTCATAAATTAAACACCAAGAGAGTTTCAAGCAGAGAGCAGGAATGCTCAATGAAAAGACTTCTACAGACTAAGGATAATGCCATCTTTGATTCATCTAGTCATTTGGTGGATCCTTCCTAGCTGGGGCTCAGTTGCTGTAACAGTCATAACAAAAATACACAATTGTCATTGTGGGCATGGTAGTGTGTACATATCTCAGCACTTGGAAGGTCAAAATCAGAGGATAATGGGTTTGAGGCTGGCCAAGACTGTATAATGAGGTCCTGTCTCAAATGAAAATGTACAGCTATTTTCAAATATGGTGATTATGGTGTCCCTATTTTGATACCTTTTTATCCCCACACCTAAATTTCTCCAACTCTGTTCAAAGTCATATTCTTCACTAAAGTGATAGGATATACAGCTGCTCACAGACTGAGTTTCAGTGGATATATGGAAAATGTGGTCTGAAAATCAGCCACAAAGGATATTTTAAGAAGTTGAATAGGATTATATTAGAGACAAAAATGTTGAGTTCTGGCTTTCTGCTATTGCAAAATTCATCATTCCAAAGACCCCAAGTAGCTTCTGTGTACTGAGGAGATGACTAAGGCAGCTCGCGCTGCTCCTTGAGAATTGTTAGGAATAGGTCTGGAGTCTCAGGATAAATGGCCACATAATACAAAGTATTTTGGCAAAGCAAAAATATTTTACTCCTTTGGAAGGCTACATAGCAGTGCTAAATCAAGCAAACAATCACATCCATAAACTAAACCTTTGGAAAGAACCCTAATGAAAAGGGGACCCATGCCCCACTTTGAGTGGTCAGACGATGGCCTCACATTCTTACACCATTGGTTTAGGGAGAATGAAACCTGAGCATATATTTTGATTTCTGATTTTAGAAATATAATGACTAAGGGGATATTTTTGCCAAACAGCATCCTTACAATTTTCTTTAAAGATGCAACTTCATTTGTCTCATTTAGCCTCTGATAGAAAAAAAATGTTACATTTCACTTACACTTCCCAGGAAATTAATATATTTAATCACTGAGACAGATTTTTGTTAGATTGAATTTTAAGTGATGCACTATTATGTAGACACCAAGACCACTGGCTATAAAAAAATCAAGTGTTTGTTGGTAATTCATGAACCACAGTGTGTTTGTAATGACACGAGGGGTCTAGGTATATTCTAAGTGGGACCAAATTGCTTGCTAGGGTGATAAGTATTACCTAGGACTATCATAGCTATTAAAGGTTATCATTGGGCTATTCATACACAAGAAGATAGGAAAATAGTGCTTCAGGTTGAAATAGAGACCAAAACTCAATTCAAAAGCCAAAAAATTATGCACCCAGTTTTCATATTACAACTTGGAAGTGTGTGGCATATTTACCTAAGGCCCCTTGGACCTAGATTTGAAATAAAATATATTAGTAAGGACCAGATAAAAACAGTTTGAGAAGGATAAAGTACTGGCAAAAGATTGTACAAGCCAAGACTACACATGGAAATAGGGTGGTTAATAAGAAGTATGGTACTTCAGCTTCTAACATTCCAAGTTTTGGAATCTTATTCCTTCTCAAGTTAAAGAGGCCTGGCACATGCTTTCAAATATCATATACTCCTTTAGAATTCGAAGCAGCTACCAAAATGTTCTCAAGGTTACTGGTAGATGTTTACTAACTTTGGAGGTTAGCTTCCTTAAATCAAGGAAGCATAATGTCTAATTTGAAAACGTGGAAATCAGCACTTTAGAGGTGGAAGCCAGAAGACCAGGAGTTCAAGGCCAGCTCCTATACATTGCAAGAATACATGAATACAGTGTACTATTTTTGTAACTTCCCAGGAAGTTATATTGTGTCAACATGCTTTTTAAAGATTTATTATGCTTTTTAAAGAGTTATTTAACTCGTTTTTATTTTTATTTTAGTGTATGAGTGATTTCTCTGCATGTATGTATGGGCAACATGTGCATGCAGTGCCCATAGACGCCAGAAGAAGGCAGCAGATTCACTAAAACTGGAGTTACAAACAGTTGTCAGGTGGTATGTGGGTGGTGGGAACCAAACCTCAGTCCTCTGCAAGAGCACTAAGTGCTCTTAACTGCTGAGTCATCTCTCCAGGCCCTTTAAAAATAATTTTACCTTACTTTTTGAGAATTTCATACATGAGTATGAAATATGCATCATGTCCACCCTTCTCAGTAGCCTTCCAACTCCTCCCATATCCCGCCCTCTCCCTCACAAATTCTGCTCCTCTTCTTTATTATTGTTATGTATACATATATACATTTGTAAATATATATATATATATATATATATATANATATATAATGCACTAAATCCATTTAATGCTGCCCATGTGTACATGCGTTTAGGGGCTGTGTGCTTAGAATTAGAGAACCTCTCAGGGAGCTAGTCCCTGGAGAAAAACTGATTCTCCTTCCCTCAATATCCATTAGTTGCCTATAGCTCTTCATCATGAGGTGGGACCCCATGAAATTTTCCTATCCAAATTGGCATATCAGCTGGCTTTGTCATTATTTAAATGTTGTTAGGCTACCACACTGTGGAGAATTCATGGCTGCAACTTCCTTATCATGTCTAGAATCCATTAACTACTACCAGATATCTTGGCTCTCTTCCTCTTACCATCTTTCTGCCCCCTTCTACATGATGATGTTCCCTGAGCGTTAGGTACAGAGGTTGCATTGTAGAAGTGTCACTAAGAGCTGGGTACCTCACAGTCACTTACTCTGTTTGGCCAGATGTAGAAGTCTGTAATAGTCTCTGTGTTGCAAGAAGAAGCTTCCTTGAAAAATGGTAGGAGCTACATTTGCCTGTGAACATAAGGAACATTAGAATAGAGTAAGAAATTATGTTGAACTAGGAAAATGAGTTAGGTATTCTCTCTCTATGTCTATCTTTTTGAATAATTTAAGTAGTACTGGTTGTAGCTCTTCTTTAGTCAGGAGGTTTTGGCTTTGTATTACTATTTCAATTTCTTATTTGTTTTAGGTTCTGTTTACCCTGTTAGCCTCTTCTTGTTTCAAATTTTGTTTGGATGAATATAGAAATGCATCCATTTTTTTTAGAGTTTCTAATATAATGCAGTATAAGTTTTTAAAGTATTCCTTTTAGCCACACCCCCACCCCCATGGAAGCTAAATAGCTGTGTTCTATTGGAATGCGCTGCAGAACTGAGTTTTGGTGAGCACTACGTGTTTGATTCCTCAGTCCACCTGTCTACCCAATCCCCTGGAAACCCAATCCTATCCTCTTCCAGGACCTTTCTTCCATTGGCACCATGCCCACTCATACCCAGCAGTGATCCCAGAGCAGAAGATGGAGCTGTATGACATTGTTCATTGCATTGTGCCTCCAGGCAAGGACATCCTGGCTTCAGACGAGTCCACCACAAGCATTGCCAAGCAGCTGGAGTCAAATTGGCACGGAGAAAACAAAGGAGACTGGGCACTTCTACTGCCAGTTGCTGCTGACCACTGATGACTGTGTGAATCCCTGCATTGGGGAAGGGGTGATCCTCTTCCATGAGCCACTGTACCAGAAGGCAGATGATGGACCTGCCTTCCCTCAAGTTATCTTTTTCTTTTTTTTTTTTTTTTTTGAAGGTTGGCCCTTAAATTCCTGATCACCATGCCTCTATTTCCATGCTGCTGGAATAATAGGCATGTACCACCATTCCTGGCAGGTCTTTTTAATCTTGAAATTAGAACTCAACATTGACAAAATAACTTGCTAGACTTATGAACTATCCTGGCACAGTGGGAATAACCCCAACCCATCAACTTTAGGCCAAAATAAGCAATCCATGTTTTACATTCAACTGATTATTGCTAGGTGAAAGAGAATTGATCTTCTTTAAGAGAGTGACTCTAGATAGGCTTGCTAGACTCTAGTAGATCAACTTTCAATGAGGGGCATCTGGGTAGAAAAGCTTGACTGGATAGGCCTTAACATATATGATAGAATGCATGAAATCCACTGGGGGAGGCCATGAAAGATGCAGATGGGGGAGAGGGTCTAAATATGGATAAGATTTATTGTATGAAATGCACAAAAACTCAATAAAATACATTTTTAAAGAATTATTAATTTGAGAGTTTAATTTCTTTTTAAAATTTTTTTTAAATTTATTTTTGTATGTGTATGAGTGTACTGTCTGCATGTAGGTCTGTGCACCCGTGTCGTGCAATGCCGCAGAGGTAAGAAGATGGTGTCGGACTCCCCTGGAACTGGAGTTCTCCTGGAATTGGAGTTACAGACGGTTCTTAACCGCCATATGGGTGCTGGGGATCGAACCCAGGTCCTCTGCAAGAGCAGTCGGTGCTCTTAACCGCTAGGCTATCTCTCCAGCCCCAAGAGTTTAATTTCATTAAGAAAGCATCTTTACTTTTAGTCAACTATAGCTTTAATACTTGCTTCAGTCAATGCATTCAAACTACAGTATCACCAGCAGAACTTGTGACTTTGTCACAACAGAACAGCCACTTTTTATTTAAATTAACTTATTGTAGATTTCACATTATAATTTATCATTATTTCAAAATGGAAGTGCTAGTTACCAGATCTCACCTGAGATCTTTTGTTTCTACAAATATTATAATAAGACAAATGCCCAACTCTGGGTCAGGAGACATTTTAGCTACTAACCAATGAATCAAGCAGTTATTTAGTGGAAAACCAAGACATCCTGGTTGCCTTTAGTATACTTGATCTACAACTATTTTTTTCAATCTCTGTGTTAAATAGGGTGAACCATTCATTATTGTTATATTTTTGCAAAACTAGCCCACATGCTACAGCAGAGCACTAGGCAAATTCAAACATATCTGACCATCAAGGTATCTAATTCCAGTAGTCTTCACCTATCCATGGTTTTATTTCATCAGGTTCAGTCAACTGGAAATAAACATTCCCGAAGTTTTTTGTTTGGTGCCTTTTTGAGTACTATGATGCAATTCTCCTAACACACTTCATCCCAGGAAGAACTTCAATGACCATCTTGTCCAGCATATCTACACTGTACATGATATTCACTTAGTAGTTCTCCAGGTTATCAGTTTGACTGTTGGAGTATCACAAAGCTCATGTTTGAATGCCTTTGGAGTCATATGTAATGACTCCAAAGTCCAAGGGCACTGATACGGGAAATTTTAATGCAAAATACAAAGGCCTTAACTGCTGTGATTATCATCAGAAGAAGTGTATAATTATAGTTCAATATATTTTATTATAGAATATTATGAAAATTTGTGTGTTTAACTATTGCTAATATCCTAGTTCTTAATTTATAAATTTTACTTTATGATAGGTATTTATGCATGTATAAAAATAGTGTATACAAAGGACTGGAGAGATGGCCAGCAATCATCTGTAACTCTAGTTCCAAGGGATCTGACACCCTCTTCTGACTTTCTGGGGCATTGCATGACATGGGTGCAACTACATACATGCAGGCAATACACTCTTCCACATAAAATAAAAAAATAATAAGTTAAAACTAGTATATACAGAGATCAGTATTATCCAAGGTTTCAAGAATCCACTGGAAGTTCTAAGAACATACAAATCATGCACGGACTAACTGTAATAACCAACAGACATTTTTTTTCTCCTTACTCTTCTTGTACACTGTTAGGAAATTAAGTCATATGTAAGGGCACATACAAATTATTTTATAAGAGTATTTGTATATAATTTTGTTCAAATAATTCACACTTAAAAGATTATTTTTATTCTTTAAAAAACAGTGGCATTGAGCTTAATACCCTTGCCAACTCAATCAGACAAGGGCCTAGACTGGGAACTACTGGAGACAGATTATTATTGGGTGAGGGGGTGTATGCTTTACTTACAGTCTCTACATTGGCTGACTAGACTCCAGCGGATGAGTTTTCACTGAAGGACATCTGGGTAAAATCCTTAACTGGATAGGTCTGGTGGGGAGCGGCATAGATAGGGGAGGGGTCTAAATCTGATTAAGAACTGTTGTATGAAATGCATAAAAGCTCACTAAAAAATAAAAAAAAATAAAATAAATCATACTTTTAAAACTCTTTTTTTCTAATAAAGCATAAATTTCTATATATCTACAGTAATAGAAAGGGTGCTCTACAAAGGGGTGGCTTCATCTCAAAATTCTAAAATTATTTTGACAATAGATAGCTGCTAACAAAAACTCATTCCAAAAGAAGTGGTTCCCCCCCAGTGTGTGTGTGTGTGTGTGTGTGTGTGTGTGTGTGTATGTGTGTATGTGTGTGTATATAGGCTCTAATGTGTATGGAAGATGTAAGTTCACATTACATGTCTTGCTCGTTTACTTTCCCTATATTTTTTAATATAATACTTTTATTTATGTTTTGTGTATTTCAGACATCATTTTTCAGTTCAATTTAGACATATTCCCCTTTCCCTGCCCCCATCTCACCCTAGATCATGCATTCTGCCACACATGCTCTGCATCTATCTCTCAGTCTTTTTAAAGTTTTTCTCTGCAAAGGTTTATTGCTTGGGGCAGAATTTAACTGTATCAGTCCATTCTTTGACCCAGTTCTTATGTTGCTGTGGTTCCCTCCCAATTGTATTGCTCCAAAATATGCATATATAAATGTCATATGTGTAATAGAATTATGTCCTCCAGGAATAAACTGTATGTTAACTCCAATATATGTTTAGGAGTTCACATTTTTACCTTTAATTTTATATTACCCTAAAATATGAATATATACTTTCCACCCATATACATTAATTACCATATCTGAAAGTAAGTAGTAAGTTAATTCTAGGGCTTGTTAAGAGATTCACATTATAACATCACAGTTGCTTTCAGATAGAAAGAAATATAACAATAAAGTTGCTCAGCTTGCCTATCAACTGGGGGATTTGGTACTAGTTCTGTGTCCAAAGCATGTGGTGGCTTTAGCAATAGGGTCTTACCTTCAAGTTCTGGGAAGAAACCAAGGGCAATATCAATAGCTTGTATTGTGTGGGGAGTCTCTTGGAACCAACAGATCAAAAGAAGGTTCCCCATGCTTGGTACTGGTGATTTTGTTTCAGAATTTCAGTTTTCACATTGAAGTCTCTGATTCATTTGGAGTTGATATGGGGGAAGGGTGATAGATATGAGTCCACTTTCTTTCTTTTACATGTGGAGATACAGGTTTCCCAGTACCGTTTGTTGGCAATGCCATCTTTCGCTCAGTGTCCATTTTTGGCATCTTTGTCAAATATCATGTGGCTATAATTGCATGTTTGGGTCTTCTATTTCATTCCATTGATTTACATACCAGTGTTGTGCTTGAAATATAGCAGGGTAATTCCTCTGTCATTTATCTTTTCGCTCAGGATTGCCTTGGATATCAATTTACAAATGTCCGTAGTCTTTCTGCATACCAATAACAATCATGCTGAGAAAGAGGTCATGGAAATACTCTCATTCACAATAATTTAAAAAATTAAACATCCAAAAATATACCTAACCATGAAGGTTAAAGATTTATACAATGAAATCTTCAAATTTTTGAGGAAAGGGATTTA
The DNA here is from genome assembly GCA_009823505.1 of Rhizomys pruinosus. Lineage (NCBI taxonomy): Eukaryota > Metazoa > Chordata > Mammalia > Rodentia > Spalacidae > Rhizomys > Rhizomys pruinosus. The sequence continues at coordinate 76,668 of VZQC01002336.1, forward strand.
AGAAGACGTAAAAAGATGGAAAGACTTCCCATGCTCATGGACTGGTAGAATTAATATATCAAAAATGACCATCCCACCAAAAGAAATTTATAGATTCAATGCAATTCCAGTCAAAATCCCTATGATAGTCTCCACAATAATGGAAAATTTTCCTAAATTTCACATGGAAGCACAATTTCATTCACTTTTAATGTAGTATTTCTGACCAGTTCAACCATCTGGGTACTTGCTATGTGTCATGTTCTAGACAATGACTGTTCTGTGCCTGAAGAAGTCTATAGGCAGGTATTTGCCATATGTAATCATATAAAATTTAACACTTTCAAAAATAGAATTTCCACTTCTTCTTACTCACCTCAATGTCATAATTTCCACATAGTATTTGGGGGCTCAATTTTACTGTAGCTCAGAGTAAATCCATCAATACTCATGACTGAGCTTCAAATTTTCCAAAATGAGATCACTTTTTCACTAATTCCCATCATCTCCACCCAAGTCAACACCACCTGGTAAACTAATACCAAACTTTTAATAGGCTCTGCTTGATTTTTACTCATCGATAGGTAAGGTCAAATTTCTACCACATGCTTCAAATAGCATGACTCTATTTAAAATTTCCCAATAATTTAAATTACTTTTCTTTACAAATATGCATTAAGCCAGATGTGTTGTCACATGCCTAAAAAGTAATCCCGACATCTGGGAGACAGGGACAGGAAAATCAGGAGTTGTAGGCCAGTTTTAGCTGTATAGTGAGGTTGAAGCCACCTTTGCCTGCATGAGATCCTGTCTCAAAAAATAAATACTGTTTAGAAAATATGTTGGGTCTTTTTAAGACAGGGTCTCCCTGTAGCCTCAGCTATCCTGGAACTTGATATGTAGACCAGGCTGTCCTTGAACTCACAGAGATCCTCCTGCCTCTGCTTCCTGAGTGCTTGCATTAAAGGCATACACCACCATGTCCAGTCAATCTAGAAAATTTTAAATTCCTCATGAAAACCTACAAAATTTTACATACTCTGCCTGCCTTCTTTCTTTTCTTCCACTTTCATTATTTAAAACCCTTTAGCCACACTGGTCACCTTTCTGTCCCTCTGCACTTACAGTCCTAATAAAAGAGAAGCCCCCCCCCCAGATATTCAATGTGGGCTTTCTGAGAAGTGTGAACGAGTAAACCTGAATCCAGGCAAACGTGATGGTCTATTAAAGAGAAATGGCAGATGTGTGAACCAAGCTTTGGTCTAAGAGACCAGCAGCAGCTATAATAAATACTCCCTTTAAGGTCCAGCAATATTTCACAAGACAATCCTTAACAAGCTCTTCATGGCTAAAACAGCTTTCTCTTTTAATTTCTGGCTTTACTGAGCTTTCAGTTACAGTTTTTCTAGCTCTTAAACCTAGTCAGCATCAATCTCATCATAAAATATGTAACTATTATTTCCCAGCTATGCTAACAGATCTATGTGACCAATACTGCTTTGCTTTTCATATTCAGGAGGCCAAGTATTCTATATCTACTAATATTTCAAACACAATGAAAAAGGTGTCTTCACATATAGCTGTACATGTAACCTAGTTCCTAGGAGTTATAACCAGAGAGGCAAGCCAGTGAGTCTGAAAGAGCAATCTCAGGGACCATCCATTAAGATTGAAATGGAAATATATCCCACAGCACCCTCACAAAGTATCTTACAATTCATTTGTAGGGGTCCTCCTGCCTCTGCCTCACAAGTGCTGGGATTAGAGGTATGCCTCACTATGGCCAGCTAGTTTTTTTAAAAAACGGGGATCTCTCAGGCTCGAGAAATGGCACAAAGAGTTAAGGTACTTTCTGCTAAGCCTGATGACCTGAGTTTGATCCCTGGTCCCACATGGCGGAAGGAGAGAACAAAGTCCTCCTGAAAGTTGTCCTCTGTGTTCCACATGTGTGCCATAGTATGCATGTGTACCAGCACATACACGATAAATAAATAAACAAATGTATAAATGCAAATATATATAAATTTAGGTTTTTTATTTTTTTAAGATTTATTTTTAAATATCTGCACATTTTTGTCTGCATGTGCAAATGACTGCCCATGCACATGGAGGCTAGATGTGTCTGAGCAGCCTGGAGCTGAAGTCACAAGCAGTTGTGCTCCACCTGCCATGGTTGTTGGAATCAAACTCAGGTCATCTGCAAGAACGGTAAGCACTCTTAACAACTGAGAATAATTATTTCTACTGCCATGATTCTCCATTAGAACCATTTTATTTAGTGTTGGTAACATATCAGATAATATAATTTTGCACACATGCACAACCAGGTATTTGAACCAAGGTTTATAGAATGCCAAAGTGCTGTTAATACTATTAAGAAAATGATCACAGTGCATACTGGCACAAACCCATAATCCCAGCACTTAGAAGGTGGATACAGAAGGATCAAGAGTTCAATGACATTGCCAATTATACAGTGAGTTTGAGACACCCTGGGCTACATGAGACCTTGTATCTATGAAACCAGAAAGCAAACAAGGTGGAAAGGTGGGAAGATGGGAAGGCAAAAAGAAAAGACACTAGGAAAGAAGGAAGGAAGGAAGGAAGGAAGGAAGGAAGGAAGGAAGGAAGGAAGGAAGGAAGGGAGGGAGGGAGGGAGGGAGGGAGGAAAGAGGGA
>VZQC01002336.1:80379-124621 GCA_009823505.1 Rhizomys pruinosus
TTCTTTTTTTTTTTTTTTTGCTAAAATATGTCATGTTTTCCCCAAGGAAGTGTTTGAAGGTTCCTCCTTGGCAAGCCCAAACAACCATCAATCCGGCCCCTGTGCTCCACACCGGGGTCCTTCCCCGCCATGGTCACCCAAATGAGGTCCAGCAAGCATGCAACCTGCCTGTCTTGATCTTCCTGCAGTGGCCTCTATGACACAGCCTGGGTAGTCCAACAACGGCCATCTACACTCTGAAGAGGCTGAAATCCCAGTAGCCACTCAGTTTATTAAGAAATGAAAAACACTCCAGAGAATAGGAATAGGGTAGAAAGCTGAGGAAAAGCATCAAAAGGAGGTGGGCCACCAGGTTCATAAACTTTTTTTTTGTCATTTCACAGCACCTACCCCTCTCATTTGTATATCACAAGCCTTTCTCACAAGCATGATCTATTGGATATAGTCCAGATAGCAAAGCGTTTACAGTATTTCTCTATTACCTGATTTCTTTCAAATGTTAACCTTGATGCCTGTCTCTCCACTCTCCTACCACAGACACATTGGTAGAAAACATCCAGTCATATACATAACCTCGATATTTTCAACTGATATTTGATAGAAAGGTAAAGCTGAGACAGAATTGCTAAAAGCTGAAATACAGCTTCCTTCTAACAAAGAGGAGCTTTTTATCAAGTCCACAGAGAACAATTATGATATTAGTATGAACACACCAAAAAGTGCTAAATTAAACAAACATACTTTTTATTAAAAATGAGTAGGTTTGAGTTTTGGCATGTTAAATATAAATTTAAGGGTCGGGCTGGAGAGATGGCCTAGCGGTTAAGAGCACCGACCTCTCTTACAGAGGAGCCGGGTTCAATTCCCAGCACCCACATGGTGGCCAAGAACCGTCTGAAACTCCAATTCCAGGAGAATTCCAGTTCCAGGGGAATCCAACACCCTCTTCTGACCTCCGCGGCATTGCACGACATGGGTGCACATACTTGCATGCAGACAGTACACTCATACGAGTTCGATTCCCAGCACCCACATGGTGGCCAAGAACCGTCTGAAACTCCAATTCCAGGAGAACTCCAGTTCCAGGGGAATCCAACACCCTCTTCTGACCTCCGCGGCATTGCACGACACGGGTGCACATACTTGCATGCAGACAGTACACTCATACACATACATAAATAAATAAAATTAATAAAAAAATTAAAAAAATAAATTTAAGGATCTATGCTAGGGCACTAAATCCATGTGAGGGTTTTTCGGTGTTGTTTGTTTCTTTGCTTGTTTTGCTTCTGATCAGGCACTGACTCCCTTGACGGGATCGTCTATCATTCAAATACAGAAAAGGCAAAGAAAATTTTCCCTGCTTTTTAAATACCATGAAGGTGGAACAGCATTATGAAAATTAATCAATTTCGAACGCAAAATTGGCTGTAATTCTTCGTATAAAATGTGTAGATATTTATTATTTCTACAAATTACTGTTTCCTTGTTCTCTCTGTGTCACAAAATAAAATTAGACTTTGGGAAGAAAGTAGAAGACTCCTTTCCTATGAGCATGGCCAAAAACACCCCTCTGTCTTCCCCTCCATCATGGTGGGGTATTGAATTGGTTACCTGTGACTAAGTTAAATTCAACAGTCCAAACGCAGCAAATATTTATCTAATACTCTTATAGATTCAATGTTTATCTCTTTTCCTAGCTAAAGCTATTATTAAAAGCCCAAGTTTCAAAAGATAGATTTCTTTTTTTCAATTATTAATCAAAAGATTTTGGGGGGCTCTTTGGTTTAGCATAGTGTAAATATGGAAGGAAAATGGTTTTATTAAGTGTTTTCAGTGCTCAAAAAAAAAAAAAAGAAATGCAATCTATGTATTATATAAAATGATCCATAAATCAATCATCCAATGTAACTAGCTGAAAGATTCAGCTTGAGTTAAGTCTAGGGGGAAATGACCACTGTGCTATTGCATTGACTTTTAGAAAGATAACAAAATTCTGGAATGTAAAATTGAGCAGGTGGCTGATTACAGCATGTAGTTAGTGTGCAGAAGATAAGACTGTTTAAAACAGCCTACAGTTTGCCAGTAACCCATAGTAAAGATTGCATCTTATCTATAAGCATACTAGCTTTAGCTTCGGGGGAGGGTGGGAAGGTGGGAAGGTGGGAGTGAGTTGTGAAGAGTTAGGTGGGCCTTGATAGAAAAGTTTTTATAAACTTCTTTCTCTTCAACAAAGATTTATCTTATATACTGCTATCATTAAATACAGCTGTTTCTAAAATTTCAGTCAATTAAGTTCACCCACAAAATAATGTGCAGTCTTCCTTTGCCCAGTTATACCTCAAAGTCTAGCAGCCCTGTGGTGCTCCACCCAGTGCTTTGGCCTTATCAAACCCTTTGTACTGACTTGCAGGAGACTTCAGCATCTATCTCTTACTGAATTTGAATCATAACCTAAATGTAATCTCATGTCCTTATTCTTGATGTAAAAGTGTTTAATGGTTCTTGGCTCTAGTGGGTATCATGCAGATAAGAATTTAACTGGTTATTCTTGAATTTCTTTTACAATAAATCAATCAATGTTTATAATCCTCAAAAACAAAAAAAAAGAATAGCTTAATAGCTTAGCAAGTGCTCTAATTCAGGATCTCCCATGAAGGTATAATCAGAATGTTGGACAGAGCTATCATCTGAAAGACTGACTGGAGCCAAAGTTTCCAAGTTCAAGTTCACTCAAGTGGCTGCTGGCCATAGTCCTTGATTCCTCAACAGATGGGTCATACTAGTAGGGCTGCTTCAATATTAATAAATGGCAGCTGTATTGCACATTATACTGGTAAATTCTCATGTGCTGTTTGAACTTACTTGGAAGCTAGCTCTGGAACAAAGGGCTATCTTCCCATTTCAAAGCCATGTATGTTTATCTTAGAGTGTCCGCCAAGGCCCTTTGTCTGAGGATGTTCTGGTCCCCCTAACTCTATGACAAGGATGGAAGAGAACAGGAAAACAGCCAGAGTAAAAATATCATGACTTACTAAAATAGCTAGAAGGGAAAACATTTCCTATATATGTTGCTATTATTTATCTGATGATAGAAAAACAACTACAATGGGGAAGAGAAACAGACAGTTCAGGTATGGGAAGCTGATCCATGGAGCGAAAGCTCAATTAAGAACTCCATCTAACTGCTCCAAATTCTCCAGTCAGTTACTGCTGAATGTGAGTGCCAGATTTGATGATGGCACCCTATCTGTTCCTATTTATTCTTTTACTTGGAAGCTTCATCTGAGGGAGAACTCTCCTCTTACCTGTAACTCTCTAAATCTGGAACTCTAACTGGCTGCATGAATGGAGGTTTCTCAGTTTCTGAAGGATATTTGGAAGCCCCCTGATTTGAGGCTGTAACCTTTTTGCTGTTATTTGTTCCTTAACTTGGAAGCATCATGAAAGTGGCCTTGCCTGGTACCTTCTCTTTTTGGAAATGCAGCTGACAGCCTGAACACAACTTCTCAATCAGTTGCTACTACATGGTCTGTGTGCCCAGTTTGATGATATTTTGCTCTCTCTATCTATCCATCTATCTACCTATCTATCTACTCTTGTTTTTTATTGTTTTCACTTTGGATTTATATGAATTTAATCAACTCAGTCATTTAAAACTAAAACTATAGCTATTTGTAGATCATTCTCAGAGCCAAAGAGAGCACCCCTAGAGGAAATGATACAAAACAAAGCATGGAGGAAGCCACAGTACTAATATGACCTAGTCTGACCTAGTCTTTGTATACACCAAACCTTCACTACACTCAAAAAGAAGGAAATGAAGGAAATTAACCCCTGTTTCTTGAAAAGAGGAGCATCAGAGAATTTTTTAGCTTATATTAATACCACTATAATCATTGAAGTGAAAAATTAGTGTGCTATTTCTTGAGACAGAACAAGGTCCTGTCAAATACTAGTGGGTCCTTTTCTTACTGCTAGTTAAGAGAAACGAGGTTCTTAGAAGAAGAATGGTGACCTTATAAAGCTAATTTTATGCTATGCTATTAGGTAAGATATCCCACGTGTTAAGAAACATAATGGTTTAAAGACAAAGTTATGATCCTTGAATCATATATGGTTTGTTAAATCCATTTATAACACAATGAGAAACAAAAGCAAACAGAGTAATACACTATTAAATCCATTTATAACAAAGAGTGAGAAACAAGAGTAAACAGAGTAAATAGTCTAATATGCTTAGGATAGTGCATACGGAGGGTAGAAGGACTGAAGACATGAATCTTCCCCCCTGAATCCATTTCTGCTACGTTATGGTACATTGATAGTATAGTTATAAAACTTTTTTTATTATGGCCTTTCATCACAAAAATAGGAGTTTACTGGGACCAATAACACACAATTACTATGTGGAGGATAGCCAGAAACAAACATACCTGGACAGATGTAGCTTGTCAATAGATCTACTAGACAGCTACAAACTTAGATCATCTGTGTTTGGGGAAGAAAACATGCAAATCCAGAATTTCACCCTACTGAGTGAAGCATTTTGGGGCCTAGAAATAGTAGGATCAACATTCTTTTTCTGTTTCATTTTTATGCATAATAAAATATGTTATATATTCCAATTCTTCTTTTTTTTTTGTCTTTTTGAGACAGGGTCTCCCTGTAGTCCCACTTGTCCTGGAACTCTCTATGTAGACCAGGCTGGCTCTCTGTGTAGAAATCCACCTGCCTCTGCACCTCAAGTGCTAGGATTAAAGACATGTGCCACCACGTCTGGCTCCATTTATTCTTTTTAGCATATCTTGTTTTTTTTATTTTTAATTATATGCTATTTATTTGGGGGAAGACATGTGCATGCCATGGTGTATATGTGTAGATTAGAGGACAACTTACCAGACATGGCTCTCTCCTTCTATTATGTGGGTTCCAAGGATCAAACATGGGTTGTAAGGTTGGCAGTGAATGCCTTTACCCACCTAGCCTTCTTGCTGGCCCTGTTTTTGGTTTTTGGTTGTTTTCTTTTTTCGAGACAGTGTGATTATTAGTATTAATTGTCAACATGACAGAATCTAGAATCACCAAGGAGATGGGCCTCGGGGCACCTGAAAATGTCTGTGATTATCTTGATTGCATTAATTAATATAGGATGAGCCATCTTAATTGTGGGTAGGACCATTCCCTGAACAGGGGCCCTTAGACTGTATAAGATGTAGAAAGTGAGCTGAATACTACGATGCATGTATCCATTGTTCTCTTCTTCCAACTGTAGACTTAATATGAACAGCTGCTTCAAGCTCCCTGCTGCCTTGGAAGTCAATGGATAATAAACTGGACTTCGAAGTGTAAGCTGAAATAAACCCACTCTCCTTTACATTTGTCAGAGTATTTTAGCACAGAACAGGAAAAGAAACTAAGACAGATAGGGTTTCATACTGTACTCAAGGCTGCCCTGAAACTCATTATATAGTCCAAGCTGACCTCAAACTCAGATGAATCCACCTGCCTCATTCTCCTGGATGTCTTTTAACATAACTTGTTTATCATTTATATTTAAAACCTCTTTTATTCTCTGCCCATTTCACAAGTTACATTAATCTTTATCAATACTTAACATATCCTATGAACTTTGTCTCTATCTTATAAGCTTCTACCTTTATTATATACTGAATATTTCTAATGATTTTCATCACTGCTATTTACTTTTGTTTTCTATTTCAGGACTGAATTATTGAATTATAGCAGAAGTTTTAATCTTTGCAGTTTTATGGTTTTCAGATAATACAACAAACCACATTTTACACTGTCCCCAAAAGCTGATATAAACCCTTCACTAATGGGGATTGTTTTACTCATTATGCATTTGAATTGGGTGGCCTTTATTAGAAATGAATTTAAAAGAGGTGAGTAGGCCAGCCTGGTCCACAGAGGAAGTTCCAGGACAGCTGGGGCTTCAGGGAGACCCTGTCTCAAAAAAGCCAGAAAATTTAATTAATTAATTAATTAATTAATTAATTAATTAATTAAAAGAGGTGAGTAGAGACAGGTCTGTTTTTGTAAGCTATATAAGTTAGTACTTGAAGGATTGATCTTCAGATTATATAACTAATGTTACCATAAATTACAATTTACTAAAACTATAATTACAATTTTAGTTTATAGCTGCTAAAAACATGCTGGCCTAACCTCTTCCTGTCAGTTTGTTTTTAATTTTAAGATAGGACCTCCAGCTCTTGGCAGGCGGGTTCGAGGACCTTCCTAGCCCTGCCGCCTCTGGTGCAGGGTTCCAAGACCATCTGAGCCCTGTTGCTTCCAGCCCAGGGTCCCAGGACCATCCCAGCCCAGTCGCTTCCAGTACAGGGTGAGTGACAAGACAGGCTTCTTGGCAGGCAGGTTCTACGACCTTCCCAGCCCCCGGACCGGACCTCTGCTGCAGGGTTCCAGGACCATCCCAGCCCAGATGCTTCCAGCAGAGGGGGAGTGACAGGGTGGGCCTCTTGGAAGGCAGGTTCCAGGACTTTCCCAGCCCAGCAGGGATCCAAGACCATCGGAGCCCTGTTGCTTCCAGCCCAGGGATCCAGGACAATCCCAGCCCAGTCGCTTCCAGCACAGGGTTCCAAGTCAATCCTAACCCCTTCACTTCAGGTGCAGGGTCTCTGAAGCTGCTCCAACTTCCAGACCCGTAAGGCCTTAAGGTCACCTTGGCAGTGACAGGATTGGCCAAGCAAAACCAATGCCGCCCACCCCCCTTGTGGCCATCCTGGTGGGAACAGAGAAGAACCATTTGAATTTTGCATCAGACTATAAACAACAAATCAAATTCTCATGCCAACAGCAGAAAGGAAAATCAACAACACAGGAAAAGGAAATAAATCCTCGACAAAATCTAGCAGTCTTATAGAAGATTCCAACAATGAGTTCTCCCTGGAGATAACCCAGGACACAGATCTTAAAAGAACAATAATAGACATACTCAAAGAAATGAAGGCAGAGAATGACAAACTCAGGAATGAAGTGGAAACACTGAAAAGATTCCACGCTGAAATGAAACAGGAAACCAACCAGCAAATCAAGGATCTAGAAGGAGAGAATGACCAACTCCAAACGGAATCGGAAATACTAAAGAAATCATAGAATGAAGTGAAAAAGGAAATTGCACACTCATCCAGTCAGCAGGAAAAGTTGGAAGAAAGCCTCAGTAACAGATTGGATGAAGCAGAAAGTAGAATATCAACACCGGAAGATAAGGTGGAAGAACTGCAATGCTCAAACAAAGAGTAAGAAAAAAATTTAAAAATCACAAGAGTGGAACAATCAGGAAATATGGGACACTACGAAAAGATCAAACCTCTGCATCATAGGGATAGAAGAAGGAGAAGAATCCCAGGACAAACGTATTGATCAGATCTTCAACAGAATAATAGAAGAAAATTTCCCCAAACTGAAAAATGACAAACCCATACAAAGAAAAGAAGCACATAGAACACCAAATAGACAAAATCAGAAAAGAAATACCCCATGCTATATCATATTTGAAACACTAGCTGCCCAAAGTAAAGACAAATTACTGAAGGCTGCAAGAGAAAAACATGTTGCATATACAGGAAAATCCATCAGAATTGCAACTGACTTTTCAGTGCAAATGATGAAAGCTAGAAGAACGTGGATCAAAGTATTCCCAGTAATAAATGACAACAGATGTCAACCCAGATTACTATACTCAGCAAAAATGTCAATTATAGTTGAACGAGAAAGAAAAATCTTTGATGACATAAACAATATGAAATAATTCATGTCCAAGAAACCAACCCTTCAGAAAATACTCAAGGTAATTCAAAGGACAGAGGAAAGGAGCAACTATCCCCAAGCAGTTAGGGAGATTAATGAATAAAAGTATAACTGGAGAAATACAAACCTAGACCAAGACTGCAAAGAGAAAATAATGTAAAAGGAAGCAGCACACATCTCACAATAATAACTTTAAATATTAATGGGCTGAACTTTCCAATTGAAAGACATAGACTGGGAGAATGGATTAGAAAACAGAACCCTATATGCTGTCTACCATAAACCCTCAAGGATAGACACCAACTTGAAATGAAAGGATGGTAAAAATATTTCAAGTAAATGGTACCAAAAAGCAAGGAGTGGTTGTTAGTCTAACATCAGACAAAATAGACATCAAAGTAAAACTAATCAGAAGAGACAAAGCGGACCACTACATCCTTATCAAACGATCAATTAACCATGAAGATTTCACAATCATGAATATATACACACTAAACTCTGGTGCACTGAACTTTATAAACACAATTCTATAGGACCACAAGATACAGATTGATCTCAGCACACTAATAGTGGGGATTTCAATACCCCACTGAGCACATTAGATAGGTCAACTGGACAAAGAATAAAGAGAGAGACATCTGAACTGAACAATACAATACACCAAATGGACCACACAGATATCTACCAAATATTCCATCTAAACACCAGAGAATATACTTTCTACTCAGCACCCCATGGAACACTCTCCAAAATTGACCATGTACTGGGACACAAAAGAAACCTCAACAAATATAAAAAGGATTGAAATAATTTCATGCATTCTATCAGACCACAGTGCAATAAAGCTTAATATCAACACCAGAATAAGCCCAACTATCTACAAGAACACATGGAGACTAAACAACATACCCTGAAGAATGAATGAGTCAAGGAAGAAATAAAGAAATAAAAACATTCCTGGAACTAAATGAAAAAGACAATACAAGACAGCAAAACCTATGGGATACTTTAAAAGCAGTTCTAGGAGGGAAGTTTATAGCCCTCAGTGCCTACATTAAAAAAGCAGAAAGACGACAAATAAACAAACTAACACTGCAGCTAAAAACCTTTAGAGTGACAACAACAAATGAACCTTAAAGCCAACAGACAGGAAGAAATCACAAAAAATCAGAGCAGAAATCAATGAATAGAAAAAAGAAAACAATAAAAAGAATCAATGAATCCAAAAGCTGGTTCCTTGAAAGGATAAACAAGATAGATGGACCCCCTGGACCAGTTCACCAAAAGAAAGAAAGAGCAACTCCAAATCAGTAGTATTCGTGATGAAAAGGGAAACATCACAACAGACAGAGAAAAGATCCAGACAATCATAGGAGAGTACTTCAAAAACTTATACTCTACTAAATTTGAAAACCTAAGAGAAATGGATGAATATTTGAAATCCTGAAATTCACCAAAGCTTAACCAAGAAGAGATTGAAAGTTTAGATAGACCCAAAATATATGAGGAAATTGAAAATGTAATAGTAAACCTCTCAACTAAAATAATCCCAGGCCCAGATGGATTCAGAGCAGAATTCTATAAAACATTTAAAGAGGACTTACAATCACCATTACTAAAACTTTTCAGAAGCACACAGAGGGAAAACTCTCAGATTCCTTCTACAAAGCCAGCATCACTCTAATGCAACTAAAAAAGGAAATTATAGACCCATCTCATTAATGAACACTGATGCAAAATTTCTCAACAAAATACTTGCAAGCCGCATACAGACCCACATCAAAAAGATCATCCATCATGACCAAATTGGATTCACACCAGAGATGCAGGGAGGGTTCAACATATGTAAATCAATAAATATCATAAAACACATAAATGGACTGAAAGACAAAAACCACACAATCATCTCAATTGATGCAGAAAAAGCCTTCGATAAAATCCAGCATTACTTCATGCTTAAAGTCCTAGAGGGAATTGGACTGGAGGGAACATTCCTCAACATTATCAAAGCCATATACAACAAACCCACAGCCAACATCATCCTAAATGCGGAAAAGTTAGAAGCATTTCCCTTAAAGGCAGGAACATGACAAGGCTATCCCCTATCACAACTCCTCTTCAATACAGTGCTTGAAAATGCTTGTGAGGGCAATAAGGCAAGAAAGGGAAATTAAAGGAGTACTAATTGGAAAAGAAGAAGTCAAACTCTCCCTCTTTGCAGATAATATGATAGTTTACCTAAGGGATCCTAAAAACTCTACCAGAAAACTCCTAGAAATGATTAAGAGTTTCAGTAAAGTGGCAGGATACAAAATTAACTTACAAAATTCAGTAGGCTTTCTTTACACCAACAACAAGCAACTGGAGAAGGAATACAAGAAGACATTCCCTCTCACAATAACCACAAAACAATAAAATACTAAGGAACAAGCTTAACCAAAAACATCAAAGATCCCTACAAAAAATTTTTAAACCCCTGAATAAGGAGACTGAAGAAGTCATAAGAAGATGGAAAGACATACCATGCTCATGGATTGGAAAAATTAATACAGTAAAAATGTACATTCTACCCAAATTGATATACAGATTCAATGCAATCTCAATTAAAATCTCCAAGAGTTTCTTCACAGACTTGGAAAAAAAATCCTTAAATTCATATGGAAAAACAAAAGACCTGAATACCCAAAGCAACCCTGAGCGAAAAGTGCAATACGGGGGGGATCACTATACCAAACTCCAAATTACATTACATGGATATAGTCATAAAAACAGCCTGGTACTGGCACAAAAACAGACCTGTAGACCAAAGGAACAAAACTGAAGATCCAAACTTGAGCACATACAATTTCAGGCACCTCATATTTGACAAAGGGGCCAAAAGGACTCAATGGAGGAAAGACAGCATCTTCAGGAAATGGTGCTGGCAAAACTGGATCACCATTTGTAGAAGAATATAATTAAACCCCTACCTCTCACCCTGTACAAAAATCAACTCCAAATGGATAACAGACCTCAACATGAAACATGAAACCCTGAAGGTGATACAAGAATATGTTGGCAGCAACCTGCAAGATATAGGCATACAAAATAACTTTCTAAATCAGACAGCTGTTGCACGGAAAATAAGGTCAACAGTTGACAAATGGGACCTCATCAAACTCAAAAGCTTCTCTACTGCAAAAGAAACAATCAAGGAAGTGAAAACCCACATAGTGGAAGGAAACATTCACCAGTGATACATCTGACAGAGCATTAACATCCAGGATATATAAACTACTCAAAAAGAAAGAATTAAGAAAACAAATGATGCACTCAAGAGATGTAGTAAATAGCCAAACAGAGACTTCACAAGTGAGGAAATAAATATGGCTGAAAAAAATCTTTAAAAGTGTTCAACATCATTAATAATTAAGGAAATGCAAATTAAAACCACTTTAAGATATCATCTCACTCTGATACAACTGGCTAAGATCAAGAACACAAAAGACACCAAATGCTGGAGAGGATATTTCAAAAGGGGAACACGTGTCCACTGCTGGTTGGGATGTAACATCATACAACCACTGTGGAAAGCAGTGTGAAGAACACTTAAAAGACTCAAAATGAGTCTACCACCTCACCCAGTCATAACACTCCTGGTTATATATCCACAAGACTCATCCTACCACAAACATACATGCACATCTATGTTTATTGCAGCTCTCTTCACAACAGCGAAGAGCTAGAACCAACCCAAATGCCCCTCAACCAATGAGTGGATAGAAAAAAATGTAGTGCATCTCCACTCTGGAGTTCTATGCAGCAGTAAGGAAAGATGAAATCATGAACTTTGCAGGTAAATGGATGGAACTAGAAGGCATTATGCTAAATGAAGAAACACAAACCCAGAAAAACAAATGACAAACGGTATCCCTCATCTGTGGATGCTAGCACCAAATACCTAGTAGTAAGGCAAACTGAGCAATGCGTGTGTGCGTGTGTGCGTGCGTGTGCGTGCGCGTGTGTGTGTGTGTGTGTGTGTGTGTGTGTGTATGTCTTCTTTTACCTGAAAACAACTGTACCATTATAATGGTACAATTAATGGGATCTAGAATTAACCTACCACTTATTTTCAGACTTTGTGATTGTGGTATATGGGGGGAAGGTATGTATGCAACCCTTAAGGTAATAGAAAATTAAAGGTGAAAAATGTGAATTCAAAAAAAAGAAAAAGAAAAACATGTATTGCAGAATGCATGAGCTCTGATGGGGTGGGGGCAAGGAAGAGGAATTAGGTCTTAATCAAATTAAATTTGATTAAGAAATGTTGTATATGAAACACACAAAACTTTGATTAAAAATGATAGGACCTCCAACTTAGATATTTATTTGATTATGAAGTGAAGATAGGTGAGTCTAAACGTGACCTATGAACCTTCTCTCCCTCGAGGTACTAGTATATAAGAGTTTACCCCTCAAACCTTCAAATTATATTAGAAGAAAATATAATGACTTATGAATGTTTGATGTTTCCTGAATTTTACTTTTACTACCTGTCCAATAGCAGACAGTTTATAATATTTATTATTCACTGTGCCTTAAAGTTTTATATTTTCATTATACAAAGTATAAAATTTGCCTTAAGTGCATTAAATTATTTGTTTTCTTCTAAGCTCCCTAAGCTTTTCCTACTTTCCATTCCCTCTAGATCACAGTTTATGATATTCTACCTCCCTCTAATCTCCTAATAAAAACTAAAACTAAACTAGGTGCGGTGGTGCATAATTTTAATCCCAGCACTAGGAATGTTGAAGCAGGAGGATCATGAATTCCAAGCTGACTTAGGCTACCTAGTAAAATCCTAGCTCAAAAACAATAATAATAAAACCTAAATGCATCAGTTAATATAATGAAAAATGCTTTACACTGAATTAGTAAATTCTTCA
This sequence comes from Rhizomys pruinosus, assembly GCA_009823505.1. Classification (NCBI taxonomy): domain Eukaryota; kingdom Metazoa; phylum Chordata; class Mammalia; order Rodentia; family Spalacidae; genus Rhizomys; species Rhizomys pruinosus. Next base: position 93,096 of record VZQC01002336.1, read on the forward strand.
ACAAAAACTTAACAAAATATAGGTAGAGTTTAGAAATATAACATGATACAATCTAATAAAGTTACACGAAGTTTCAAAAATAACAAAACCAGGGAAAAAAACAATCAAAAAGGAGTAGTCAGTTTTGTGTTCAACATAAAGCCAGATAAATCTTTTCCTGTGAGACAGTATGACAGAGAGGAAAAAGTATTCAGACAGAAACTTGAAAGAAAACATTCTTGGGCTGGGTATGGTGGCACACACCTTTGATCCCAACACTCTGGAGGCAGAGACAGGCAGATCTCTGTGAGTTCAAGGCTAGCCTGGTCTACATAGTGAGTTCTGGGCCAGTTGGAACTATAGGGAGACCTTGTCCCAAAAAGAAAACATTCTTAGGAGGGAAAACAACACACATGAGGGTTAAAAAGCCAATTAAGAGCTAAAGGAAGTAGATTAGTGCAGCTTGCAGTATGCCATGGATGGTGGTTAATACAGAGATTTACAACTGCTCAAAACACAGAGAAAAAGTATCTGTGGAGTGCTCAGCCACAAATAGGACATCTGTATTACAACCCCCCCCCCCCAAGATTCAAGGGCCATTGTAGAAAAAGGGTGAAAAGACTGCAAGAGCCAGATGTTAGGGAGGGCCAGAGTAAAAGAGTATTGTCTGTGCATCACAGGACCACTGCACTCATGAACTCAGAAGCTGTGGTTGCCTGTATAAGATCTGAACAAAATCAAGCCAGTCAACATTCTACCATGGAAGAGGTTCATGAGCTCCCACACCTAACTGAGAAATTCTTGGTAGCTTTTGGAGCAAGGAGAATATGTTTTCTTTAAGAGTGTGGCCCCTAGTAGGTCAATCAACCTCCAGTGGAGGGCCACACACTCAGAAGTATATAGAGAGCACAACTGGTGTTGATGGGTCATTGGTATTTTAAGAAGATATGAAGTTGGGGGATTAGGGAGGTAGGGGTGAATATAGGAGGAGTTAATGGGAGCACTTGTGGTGTATATGATTAAATATATTGTGTAAAATTCTCGAAGAACAAAATATTTTACACGTTACTATATTTGAATCATTTCCACCCACCCTCACTCTCTTCTAATTCCTTCCATGTTTCCTTTGACTCCCTCTCAAATCCATGACCTCTTATTTCATTATATATATATATATATATATATATATATATTTACATACATATATATGCATATTTTGGAGCAATACGAATTAGAGGGAACAACAACAACAAAANATATATATATATATATATGTATATATATTTCCTATGGGTCCATTTTGTATTGCTCATAAGTGCATGTGTTTATGGCTGACCAGTTGGGATTGGATAAGCTATCATGAAGTTTGTCCACGTGGATAACTGATTCTACTTCTCTCAGCAGCCATTGATTGCCTATAGCTCTTCATCTAGTTGTGTGGCCTTGTGAAATTTCTCCCATCCACACTGGCATGAAAACTCGTGATATCATTACTCTGGTGTTGTATAGGCAACAATAGTATTGAGATTTCATAGGGGTAGCTTACCTGTCATGACTAGAATACACTATCTAGTACAGACTAGCACAGATATCCTGGTCCTCTGGCTCTTATCATCTTTTCTCCCTGTCTTCCACGATTTTCCCTGAGCCTTAATTGTAGAGGTCGCATCAATTGGGACTGAGCAACACACATCTAGACAGTTGTGGATTTCTATAATAGCCTCTGGCTGCTGAACATAGAAGCTTCTTTCATGAAAGGTGGGAGCTACCCTGATCTGTAGGCATAAAGATAAGCATTTAGAATACATTTAGAATCTGTAGGGCTTTAGAAAAATGGCAGTAGTAAGTTCTCCTTTAGAGCCTATGACATCTCCAGCCACAGGTAGTTGGTTTATAGTATCAGGCACAGCTTCTCTCATATTGAGTGGTCCTTAAGATAGATAGCTGTTGGTTACACCCAAGATATAAATTCCACTATTGCACTACAGATATGAAAATAGTATGGGGCTAGAGAGATGGCTCAGTGGTTAAGAGCACTGACTGCTCTTGCAAAGAACCTGGGTTCGATTCCCAGCACCCACATGGCACGTAAGAACCATCTTAGGCTGGGCATGGTGGTGTGTACCTTTAATCCCAGCACTCGGGAGGCAGAAGCAGACAGATCTCTGTCAATTCAAGGCCAACCTGATCTACATAGCTAGCAGGGACCCTGTCTCAAAAAAAAAAGAGACCCCAAAAGAAAATGGAGCAAAGACAGAGGAATCAATTTTTTTTAACCAGAGAATATACAGCATTGGGATTCAGTCTGGATTACTGCTCTCCATCATTGATCTGTCTGCTTTTCCTATGGAACTATAAATTACTCAAAGGCAGGACTTATACCTCTAATATATAAATGTTAGATGAATAAATCTCTATGGAAAACATTCTTAGTTACATTATTTGTTTTTATTTACTTTATATGTATGAGAGTTTTGCTTGCATACATGCAAGCACCTGCAGGAGCCAGTATAGGACAAGGGATCCCCTGGAAATGGAGGTATAAACAGTTGTTGGCCACCATGTGGGTGCTGGGAACTGAACCTGGATACTCTGCAAAAGCAACCAGTGCTCTTAACTGGTGAACCATTTCTCCAGCCTTTAAAATATATTATTAAATCATATTTGAAATCTTATAGCAGAAGATCTGGAGAGATACCTCAGTGGTTAAGAGCACTGGCTGCTCTTGCAGAGGACCTGGTTTTGAATCCCAGCACCCACATGGCAGCTAACAACAGTCTATAACTCCAGTTCCAGGTGATTCATGCCTTCTTCTGACCTCTGCAGGCATTGCACAACATGGGTGCACTTACATACATGCAGAGAATATACTCAGACACATAAAACAAAAACAATAAATAAAAATATTTAAAAAGAAATATAATAAAATAGTTAACAGATGAGTTTATAATTGGTCAGCTTGGCTATGCCAAACTACAGTTTTCAAATTTTCATTTCTTCTCTGTTTCCAGGTATGTCTAACTACAAGAGAGACTGAGAGCTGAGCAAGGTGGCTATAAATGTGACCCTATCACTTGGGAGGCAGAAGCAAGAGGATCAGGAGTTAATAGACAGCCTGCAGTATATGAGACAAGGACAGTTGGGAGAAGAGAGGGAGGGAGGGAAGGAGGGAGGAGAGAGGGAGGGAGGGAGGGAGGAAGGAGGGAGGGAGGGAGATTCTGAAGTATGTTAAGTATGGAATATGGAAGGAGTAGCCATTTTGAAGCTTATACACATTGCTGATATGTTGACTAATTCACTGGTGTTAATGACCATAACATAAAATAACTTTGCTGGGCTGGAGAGATAGCCTAGTGGTTAAGAGCACCGACTGCTCTTGCAGAGGACCCAGGTTCGATCCACAGCACCCACGTGGCGGTTAAGAACCGTCTGTAACTCCAATTCCAGGAGAACTCCAGTTCCAGGGGAATCCAACACCCTCTTCTGACCTCCGCAGCATTGCACAACATGGGTGCACAAACCTACACGCAGACAGTACATTCATACACATACAAAAAAAAATGTAAAAAAAGAAAGGGATCAAGAGTTCAAAATTATAAAAAAAAATAAAATAAAATAACTTTGCTTTAAAGGAAAATTGAAATTGCTTATACTGAAACAAATCCAAATTTGGGTGATCATGGTCCAAATATATACACTTAAGTTACCCTGAACAATGTGTTCTGAAATGAGATGGTTACATAAACATTTATAGACAAAGAACAAAGAGCATCATGAATCAATTCATTCAACAGTCACCTTAGTAGATGGACTGTAGAAACACAGGCTTGTCATGTTTATAGCTCTAGAGTTAGTGGAAGCTAGTAGTTTGTTAAGCTTAATAATACATTCCAAGAGGTCTTCCAAGTAATCATAACAATATTAGCTTGTATCCAAAGGCTAAAGATAAATAGATATTTTTCCAGAAGGCCAAAGTTATCTCAAAATAATCTTGGCCCTGGACATAGAACATTCCATATCTCTAAATTACCATGTTTTACTCAGCAATGATCCAAGAATCTTCAGACTCTTTAACACAGATACAGATTTATGAGGATACAAATACCTCAATTATCAACTTTCTCAGTTATAAGAAAATATTAGGCTGGATATCAGAACATTCACCTACACATGAGAGGTCCTATGTTCCATGGCCAGCAATGCCTCCCCCCAACACACATACAAAGAATAAGAAAAATATTGCTCCTATGAAACAAGACTAAAATATGCAGAGAACCCAAATCAAAACCACTTATTGTTACCAGGTATCTTGACCCCAGGTATTGAAGACCACAGTGGACAGCAGAGCAACGTATTATCTCCAATAGACAAAATGCATTCAATTACCATATTAACTGTCTTTTTAAAAACTCACAAATATTATTAGAACTGTTAGATTAAACTAAGTTTGGCATAAACCTGCCACCATACATAGTAAAGTGTACCTAACAATTTGTAAACAAACTGCAACCTAACATTCTTATGACAAGAAGCTGACTTCTCAGCCAGTAATAGCCACTGAGCTTTCAGCAAATCACAGGAAGCAACCTGCTCAGGTATCTTAAAAGAGACAAACACCCAACTGTAGTCAACCCAGCTATTTCTATATATCATTTCCTTGTTCTAGAAATACTGCCTTGCCAAGATCAAGACAGGACATGGTGCTCATGGACCTCATTTGGGCGACCATGGGAAGTAAAAATGCCAGTGTGGAGCACAAGGGCAGGATTGATGACCACAGTGGACAGTAGAGCAATGTATTATCTCTAATAGACAAAAATCATTCAATTACCATATTAATTGTCTTTTTAAAAACTCAAAAATATTATTAGAACTGTTAGATTAAACTAAGTTTGGCATAAACCTGCCACCATGATGGTTCTTTGGGCTTGCCAAGGAGGAGACTTCAAACATTTCCTTAAGGAAAACATGACATCTTTTAACCTAAAAAATAAAAGAGAGAAAAGAAAATCCTTCTATAATATATAATTACTCCAATTCAAGTGATCTATATATATATATATATTGCAAGTTGGAGAGAACAACAAAAGAACTGGAAAAAAACCTGAAACAGTGAAGTTCTCCCCAAAACAATAAGCCTTTGCTTTGAAAAAAATATCTCTGGAAAGACTCAGAAAAATATGCAAGAGGTGTATGGCAGAGTGCATGAACTCAGGTGGGGTGGGGGGCATGGAAAGGGAAATGACTTGAAATTGGATTGAGAAATGATGTATGATGTATGAAAAAAGTTTAATAACAGGGCTGGAGAGATGGCCTAGAGGTTAAGAGCACCAACTGCTCTTGCAGAGGACCTGGGTTCGATCCCCAGCACCCACATGGTGGTTAAGAACCATCTGTAACTCCAATTTCAGGAGAACTCCAGTTCCAGGGGAATTTGAGACCCTCTTCTGACCTCCACAGCATTGCACAACACGGGTGCACAAACCTACATGCAGACAGTACATTCATACACAGACAAAAAATAAATAACATTTTTTAAAAAGTGAAAAAAGGAAAAGTTTAATAACAATAAAAATATACTTAAAAAAGAATAAAAATCTTTCAAGAAAAAAATAAGAAATACTGGCTTGCCAACATTGTTAAACTTTTGTTGGTTTGGGGTATTGCCAATGCATGAAGTCTTTCTTTGCTTACATAATTTCTACTAAATTGAGTTTATCAGGGCTGGAGGGATGGCCTAGCAGTTAAGAGCACCGACTGCTCTTGCAGAGGACCTGAGTTTGATCCCCAGCACCGACATGGCAGTTGAGAACCATCTTTAACTCCACTTCCAGGGGAATCCAACACCCTCTTCTGATCTCTGTGGCATTGCACAACATGGGTGCACAAACCTACATGCAGACATTACATTCATACACATAAAAAAATAAATAAAATTTTAAAAATATTTTTAAAAATTAGTTTATCTAAAGTGGCTTTTTTCCTAAATAATGAAACTCAAAACATAGTTTCAAGAAAACCTGGTAGGAGGCTGTGGGGATGGATGTGCTATATGAAGAGAGGGTGGCTCCTATTCTGTAAGAGGGATGAACCGGCAATGAGAAGTGGGGAGAGGGGATTTTTGTCTAAGTGGACAAAGGATCTGGATAGCCAGGGCAGCAGATTGATCACATAGATACTGTCTGATAAGAGATTGAGGCCTGTTGGTTTCGTTGAAAGTTAGATAAAGAGCATAGAGTTCCTCCTACTGTGAAGAATGGTCAGGGAGTGGGTGAAACAGGATCTGAGGGGCTTGATCCAGGTTGTCATAAATGATGGCTGCAGCCCTTGCTTCCCTCTGTCTGTGAAAACAGATGCAGCCTGCCGTATAAGTGCATCTAGGAAAAGATGGGGAGAAAGTTCAACAATGGGAGAGCAGAGACCCAAATGTCGTTAGGGTAGAGATTTGCTATCTGTCCTGGAAATCCCATGAGGCTTATGGCTATATGAACATGATTTCGCATCAGCCACTGGATATCCATGAGGGAGAAGGGTGTCACTATGACATCAGGCTCCTCCCCCGGTGTTAGCAGGAAATGCTCCCTCCCATTTAATTTTTATTTATTTATTTGATTTTTTTAAACAATAGGTAATAAGTAAATGAATACAAGCATCCTTCATGTAAAACCAATTTGCAAGCAGCTATGCCCAAACCCACACAGCCCAAGGCTCCCACCATTCAGCTGGAGAGGTTTGTATGTACAATCATGTTGATCAAATAAGTGTCCAGTCTATATTGCTCTAGTCTCACAATTCACCCCAATCACAGCCCTTACATTCTACCAAGCCCCCTCTTCTACAGATTGTTGCCTAGGCTTTAGAAAAGGGGCACAACTGGGCGAGAAGCAAATCAGTCTACTTTCTCTGGAGATGTCATTTTGCATTCTGATCGGCTCAGACTGTTTCCTTCATGGGTTGGCAGTTTATCCAGGAATTAACATTTCAATCCTACTAATGAAGCACAAACAAATAGATATACAGGCATTTAAACACTACTAATTATTATGGTATGTTACATTGGTATAGACACAGATGTTTGGATGGTATGCTAATCCATGACCTATAGCTTTTCTGTAAAAGATGACAAGGTCTTACTGTGGCTTATACCATCTCCTAACCACTAGAGGATATAAGCTTGTGGCATCAGCCGTGAATTATTCCTCTAAGGAGAGAGCTACTAGCCAATTATATTTGGGATATAACAGACATGGCTGCCACTGCTGCACAGTATTTCCAGGCAGGTGAGGTGTAGCTGATGCTGACAGAGGAGTCTTGCTTGACTCAAGGAGACGAATATTTGCTTTATTGATTTAGTGGCCTTTGATAACACTCTCTGGCATTCCAGAGACCAACTGTACACTTGCAAGTGTGGTCTCAATACATCTTTCCCATGCTTACACCAGGTCTTTGACAGCAGGGTCTTACCGCCTCTCTTCTTGCAGGTATCCCAGTTTACAGGCAAGGAGCCTTTACCTTTGGGGGGGGCTTGGGTCCCCTGGCCAAAATCTCCTTGGCAGAATAATCCATTGCTGATATCAGAGATTTCCTGTATTAATATATTTTGCTTAATTGCACAGCTTATAAAGACTTTAGTATTATATTTGGCTCTGAAAGAAAGCAGTTATACTGGTTTTATAAGAGATTACTTCTATGAGAGTTTGCTCTAATTTACAATTAGGGAATTACTTCATTACCATCATGATTTTCTTTGTTCTATGAAAAGGAGGTAAGAAACTTTGCAGAACCAGGAAGGTAAAGTTCATTAGAACTCATTATAAAGAGTTGTAACAAATAGGATCCACAGAGATGTTTGATGCCTATAGAAGTCTGAGGTTTTCTTCCTTTTAATGTTTAGATGGGCCAATTTCTCTGCTGGTATTTGTTGGTACATCCTGCACAATGCAAAGCTATATCTTTTCCTTCCCAGCCATTACGTTGGTGATGTTTTGACCTGTGGGGACATGCAAATCTTTTCCCATAGTTAGTTTTAAGATTTAAATTGAAAAATTTGACAAAAGGTTTAATATATAACTGTATCCCCCTTTTTTTATTTTAGGTTTTTATTTTTTGACCCAAGAATCTCAAAAAGGGCAGTTGTAGTACATATACCTATAGGCAGGAATCAAGGTGTAAATTTTTCTTAAATATACCCAAGCTGTTTATCATTGACTGTATGTTATAAATTTGGGAAGCAAACTTAATTCCTTAAGTTAAATTATACTACAGGTAAAAGAAAATGTTACAAGATGATATTGTACAACACAAAAATTATAGAGAACATTTGTATACATTAATCCCAATGATGTTGTTATACAAATTTTAAGTAAAACAAATGTGGACAACAATTTATATTTCCAATTAGCTTAAATGTATTACCGTTTTAATAAAAACATTTAAACCAATGTTGTTTAAAAGAGACATTTTTACTTTTATTAAGTCCTAAAATACCATATAACATGGAGACAAAGTTTGGGCAGATTTGAATACCTGTTAAACTCACATCAATTAAATATACATTAATCAGGGGCTGGAGAGATGGCCTAGCAGTTAAGAGCTCTGACTGCTCTTGCAGAGGACCAAGACTCAATCCTCAGCACACACATGGTGGCTGAGAACCATCTGTAATGCCAATTCCAGGAGAACTCCAGTTCCAGGGGAATCCAACACCCTCTTCTTCCACAGCACTGCACAACACGGGTGCACAGACTTACATGGAGACAGTACATTCATTCACATAAATAAATAAATAAATTAATTAATTAATTAATAAAATTTTTAAAAGAAAATATTAAAAAATAAAATAAATATAGACTAATTGAATATAGACCCGTGTCCCCCTCCTGACCCTCCCACCTCACCAGATTCACCATTTCAGTCAGTTCTTTGACGCAGTCTTTTCTATTGTTGGTGTTGTTGTTCCTTCCAATATGCATCAATCCCCACAAGAAGTATTTACAACTGGGTTATTGATGCTAGCATCCACAGATGAGGGATACCATTCGTTGTTTGTTTTTCTGGGACTGTGTTACTTCACTTAATATAATATCTTGTAGTTCCATCCATTTACCTGCAAACTTCATGATGTTGTCTTTTTTACTCTTGCATGGAACTCAATTGTGTAGATGTACCAAATTTTCTGTATCCACTCGTCAGTTGAGGGGCATTTGGGTTGTTTCCAGCTTTTTGCTATTAAGAACAGAGCTGCAATAAATATAGCTGTGCATGTATCTCTGCAGTAGGATGAGTCTTGTTAGTATATACCCAGGAGTGGTATGACTGGGTCAGATGGCAAACTCATTTTGAATCTTCCAAGGGTTTTCCACACTGCTTTCCATCGTGGCTGTACAAGTTTACATTCCCACAAGCAATGGATGAGTGTTTCTCTTTCCACACAACCACTCCAACACTTGGTATCATTTGTGTTCTTGATCCTAGCCAGTCTTACTGGAGTGAGATGATAACTTAAAGTGGTTTTGATTTGCATTTCCCTAATTATTAGTGACGCTGAACACTTTTTAAGATGATTCTCAGCCATCTCTAATTCCTCACTTGTGAAGTCTCTGTTCAGCTCTTTGCTCCATCCTTTGAGTGAGTCATTTGTTTTCTTTCTTCTTTGTTTTTTGAGTAGTTTATATACTCTGCAAATCAATGCTTTGTCAGATGTATCTGTGGTGAAAGTTTCCTCCCAATCTGTGGGTTTTCTGTTCACTTCTTTTATTATTTCTTTTGATGTACAGAAGCTTTTGAGTTTAATGAGGTCCCATTTGTCTATTGTCAACCTTAATTCTTGCAGAGCTGCTGTCTGATTTAGGAAGGCTTTTCCTATGCCTATGTCTTGTAGTCTGCTGCCAAGTTTTTCTTTTAACACCTCCAGAGTTTGGGGTTTCACGTTGAAGTCTTGGATCCATCTGGAATTGACTTTTGTACAGGGTGAGAGGTAGGGGTTTAATTTCATTCTTCTATAAGTGGCGACCTAGTTTTGCCAACACCACTTGCTGAAGATGCTGTCTTTCCTCCACTGTGACTTCTTGCCCCCCTTGTCAAATATGAGGTGGCTGAAATTGTATGTGCTCAAGTTTGGATCTTCAGTTTTGTTCCATTGTTCAACAGGTCTGTTTTTGTGCCAGTACCAAGCTGCTTTTATGACTATAGCCCTGTAGTATAGTTTGAAGTCTGGTATAGAAATCTGCCTTGTATTGTTCTTTTCACACACGGTTGCTTTGGCTATTTGGGGTCTTTTGTTTGTCCAAATGAAATTAAGGATTTTTTCCAAGCCTGTGAAGAAACTCTTGGGGGTTTTAATTGGGACTGCATTAAATCTGTACAAGAGTTTGGGTAGAATGGACATTTTTACTATATTAATTTTCCCAATCCATGAGCATGGGAGGTTTTTCCATATTCTGATGTCTTCTTCAATTTCCTTCTTCAGGGATTTAAAATTTTTGTTGTAGAGATCTTTGGTGTCTTTGGTTAGGTTTGTTCCTAGGTAGTTTATTGTTTTTGAGGCTATTGTGAGTGGGAAGGTCTCCTTGAATTTTTTCTTCAGTTGCTTGTTTTGCTGTAAAGAAAGGCTACTGATTTTTCTAGATTAATTTTGTATCCTGTCACTTTACTGAAGCTTTTAAACATTTCTAGGAGTTTTCTGGTGGCGATTATAGCATCCCTTAAGTAAACAATAATGAGCAAAAAGGGATAGCTTGACTTCCTCTTTTCCAATTAGAACTCCTTTAATTTCCTTTTCTTGCCTTATTACCCTAGCAAGTGTGTTTCAAGCACTATATTGAAAAGGAGTGGTGACAGGGGGCAGCCTTGCCAAGTTCCTAACTTTAAGGGGAATGATTCTGTCGTTTCCCAAATTAGGATGATATTGGCTGTGGGTTTCCTGTATATGGCTTTGATTACATTGAGGAATGATCCCTCAAATCCAATTCCCTCTAGGACATTAAGCATGAACGAATGCTGGGTTTTGTCACATTGTCTCGTGTGATATTTCCCCTTTCATCACAGATTCTATTGATTTGGAGTTGTTCTTTCTTTCTTTTGGTTAACTGGGCAAGAGTTCTATCTATCTTGTTTATTCTTTCAAAGAACCAACTTTTGGATTCATTAATTTTTTGTATGGTTTTCTTTGTTTCTATTTCATTGATTTCTGCTCTGATTTGTATTATTTCATCTTGTCTGCTGAGTTTAGGGCTCATTGTTGTTGTCTCTCAAGTGTTTTTATCTGTAGTATTAGATCGTTCACTTGTGCTCTTTCTGTTTTTTGTTTTTTGTTTTTTGTTTTTGTTTTTATTTTTGATGTAGGCACTCAGGGCTATAAGCTTCCCTCTTAGGACTCCTTTTAAAGTGTCCCATAGGTTCTGTGGTGTTGCATTGTCATTGTCATTCAGTTGCAGGAATGTTTTTATTTCTTTATTTCTTCCAGAAAGGGGAACACTCATCCACTGCTGGTGGGAATGTAAACTCGTACAGCCACTATGGAAAGCAGTGTGGAGAACCCTTGGAAGACTTGGAATGAACTTGCCACCCGACCCAGCCATACCACTCCTGGGCATGCACCCTCAAGACTTAGGCCACCACAGAGATACATGCACGGCCATGTTTATTGCAGCTCTCTTCACAATAGCAAGGAGCTGGAACCAACCTAAATGCCCCTCAACTGACGAGTGGATAGAGAAAATGTGGTACATCTACACAATGGAGTTCTATGCAGCAGTAAAGAAAGACGACATCACGAGCTTTGCAGGAAAATGGCTGGAGCTAGAGGACATCATGCTGAGTGAAGTAACACAGTCCCAGAAAAACAAACGACGAATGGTATCCCTCATCTGTGGATGCTAGTGCCAATTACCCAGTTGTAAGTATTTCTTGTGTAGGGCCCCCTGAGCTTTTGTCCAAAGCAGTCGGGCGTAATGCATATTAGAAACAACAACAACAACAACAACAACAACAACAACAGAAAGGACTGCATCAAAGAACTGACTGAAACAGTGAACCTCTGCTCAAAACAGTCAACTTCCTCATGGAGAATATTGAGAAAGACTAAGAGATGAAAAGCATGTTTGGCAGAATGCATGAGCTCTGGCGGGGTGGGGGAATGGGTGGGAACACGGGTCTAGATTTGTTAAAAAAAATTTATGTGGAAAAAAAATTTAAAGTGTCCCATAGGTTCTGTGATGTTGCATTGTCATTGTCATTCAGTTCCAGGAATGTTTTTATTTCTTTATTTCTTCCTCGACCCATTCATTATTCAGGAGAGTGTTCTTCAGTCTCCATGTGTTTCTGTTGGCTGCAGGGCTTATCCTGGTGTTGATATTGAGCTTTATTGCATTGTGGTCTGATAGAATGCATGAGATTATTTCAATCTTTTTGTATTTGTTGAGGTTTTTCCTGTGTCCCAGGATATGGTCTATTTTGGAGAATGTTCCGTGGGTGCTGAGTAGAAAGTGTATTCTCTGGTGTTTGGGTGGAATATTCAATAGATGTCTGTGAGGTCCTTTTGGTGTATTGTATCATTCAGTTCAGATGTATCTCTGTTTATTCTTTGTCCTGTTGATCTGTCCAAAGTACTAAGTGGGGTATTGAAGTCCCCTAATATTATCGTGCTGGGGTTAATCTGTGCCTTGAAATCCTGAAGAATTGTCTTTATAAAGTTTGGTGCACCAGAGTTTGGTGCATATATATTCATTATTGTGAAATTTTCAATTGTTCCTTTGATAAAGATGTAATGGCCCTCTTGGTCTCTTTTGATTTCTTTTACTTTGAAGTCTATCTTGTCTGATATTAAAATAGCAACACCTGCTTTCTTTTTGGTACCATTTGCATGGAATATTTTTTCCATCCCTTCACCTTAAGTTGGTGCCTATCCTTGAGATTGAGATTGGTTTCTTGTAGACAGCATATAGATGGATTTTGCTTCCTAATCCAATCTCCCAGTCTATGTCTTTTGATTGGGGAGTTTATTCTATTAATATTTAAGTTTATAACTGAAAGATGGATATTGCTTCCTTGCACCTTATTATCCATCTGCATTTTTAGTCTCAGTCTCTACCTCTGCACTTATGCTTTTATTAGTTTCTCTTTCTAGGTGCTTGGGGATAGTTGCTCTTCTCTTCTGCCCTTTGAATTGCTTCCAGTATTTTTGGAAGAGTTGGTTTTCCGGACATGTATTCTATCATCTTGTTTATGTCAAGGAAGAGTTTTCTCTCTCCTTCAACTATAATCCACATTTTTGCTGGGTATAGTAATCTGGGCTGGCATCCATAGTCCTTTAACACTGGGAATGCTTTGCTCCACGTTCTTCTTGCTTTCATGGTTTGTGCTGAGAAGTCAGTTGTAATTCTGATAGGTTTCCCCTTGTATGTGACTTGTTGTTTTTCTTTTGTAGCTTTCAGAATTTTGACTTTGTTTTGGGCATCTAGCATTTTAACTATGATATGGCATGGGGAGTTTCTTTTCTGATCTTGTCTGTTTGGAGTTTATGTGCTTCTTGCATTTGTATGGATTTGTCTGTTTTCACTTTGGGGAAATTTTCATCTATTATTCTGTTGAAGATCTGATCAATATTATTCTCTTGAGATTCTTCTCCTTCCTCTATTCCTATGATGCAGAGGTTTGATCTTTACATAGTGTCCCACAATTCCTGGTTGTTCCACTTTTGTATATTTTTAAATTTTTCATAATCTTTATTTGAGCTTTTTAGTTGCTCTGTGTTATCTTCCAGGTCTGATATTCTTTGTTCTGCTTCCTCCAATCTATTTCTGAGGGTTTTTTTTCCATTCCTTTCCTCTTGATTAGATGAGTATTCTATTTCCTTTTTCATTTCATCCTGTGATTTCTTTAGTATTTCCACTTAGTTTTGTAGCTTCTCAGTCTCTTCTTGGTGCTCCTTACTTCGGTGGTTGGCTTCCTTTTTCAGTGTTTCTACTTCCTTCCAGAGTTTGTCATTTTCTTCCTCTAGTTCTTTCTGGAGTTTGCCATTCTCTCCCTTTAGTTCTTTGAAGTTTGTCATTGTCTCCCTCTAGGTCCTTCTTGAGTTTTTCATTCTCTCTCCTTAATTCTCTGACTTCATCTTTAATTACCCTGAATAAGTCTGCAATAGTTCCTCTGAGATCTGTTTCTTGGGTCACCTCCAGGGGGATTCCACTGTAGCAATTTCCTACAGGGTTGGTAGAGCTTGGCGTGGAATTATCCTGCACCTTTCCCATGTTGTCCCTTCATCGTGTTCCTGGCATGTGGGTTTCCCTTTTTTTTGCCTGTATACCTATGTGAATCACAAATGTTTTTTTCACTGTGTTGAAGGCTTGCTTTGCTTGCCTCCTTCAGATGCCTTTTCCCCCCTTGTTATGGAGTGTTGACATGTCTACTTTTCAGGCTTTCAATTTTGTTTATATATTGGAAGTCTAATTCACTCTTCCCTTTCTGTTCTGAAGGTTCTCCAAAAAAAAAAAAAAACCCACGTGGATACTCTCTCAGCAGTTCCACTTGGTTGGGGGGAGGTATGCCTGACTTAGCCTAGGTACTCTGTGCTTCAGGTGTTCCTAGCAAGGCCCTGTTCTGAGCACTGTGCACTCCAGACTCACAATGGTGCCAGGCCCAGTTTTCCTGTTGGCTACAAGAGTGAAGGGTGACCCCACCCAGACAGCCACACCCAACAAGTGTTTAACAGGCACCTGACAAGGGTTTAACAGGCCCCCATTTGGTCCCAGAAAGCAGGGCCACTGCAACCCGCCACAAACCAACAAATCACTTATCCAGCAACCCAGGAGTAGATCTATCCTAAAATCTGCCTGGCTGAAGCACCCAGCTCCTACCTGTGCTTTGGGTGGTCTTAGCAAGGCCCTGTCCTGAGCACTACACACTCCAGACTCACAATGGCACCAGGCCCTCCCATTTCTTATCATAGAAGCTAAAGAATCCATTTCAGTTAACAGTAGGGGAGTTCCCCCTATGGGCATGTGCAGCCACTCAAACACTCCCCTGGATTGGTAAATAGCCCAAAAGAGGGTGGGGGTGGTGTTAAAAATAAGCAACTGTACAGGAAGGGAGGGTGTAAAACATGCTAAATCCATGCTCTGGAGAGCTCAGTTGACTTCAGCTAGAGCTTCTGAGGCTTCTGCTGTGAGCTTTCACTTGGAAGCTGGGTTCCTCTTGCCTCGCAGAAGATCAAAGAGAGGCTGTAGCGTTATCATGGGGATTGACAGCCATGGGCAGAGCCAGTTAAGATTTCCTAGGAAGGACTGAAGGGATACTAGTGTGAATGTGGGAAGAAGGGATAATACAGGTTTGAGTGGCCTCACTGCTGTGAGAGAAATTTCAGTGCCTAGGAAACGTACTGGGGGAATCATTTGAACCTTAGCATGTGCTATTTTAAATCAAAAGCTTCTAAGGATGGTACAAACCTATCCTGTAAACTTGCCGGGTTAGTTGGTAATTTGTCCCAAACTAAAACATTGTCCATATAATGGAAGACATCCAGACCTTGTTCCATATGGGGTTTACTGGCTGCTGCTACCACTTCTTGAAAGAGTGTTGGGCTATTGGTCATGCCTTGTGGCAAGACAGACCACTCATAACAAGTTGCCAGACCTGGGTGGTTAATTGCAGGGACTGAGAAAGAAAACCACTTGCAATCCTCACTGTGGAGGGGAATTGAAAAGAAACAGTCTTTGATAGCTAAGGCCAGCAGATATCTAGTGTTAGCTGGGATAGCAGAGGCAAGGGGGAGACCCCTTTGTGGAGACCCCCATGTATGTGTAGTTCTGTTAATGGGTCACAGGTCTTGTAAGAAATGCCAACATCCTCTTGCCTTTTTAATGATAAACACAGGGGATTTCCAGGGACTGCGAGATGGATGGATGTGTACCAATGAAAATTGCTCCTTGACTAACTCTTGGAGAGCTGGTAAATTCTCCCCTGGTAATGGCCACTGCTCAATCCAGACTGGATCATCTGACTTCCAGTCTAGACGAGGGGGAGCATATTCTGTAGTGACCCTCAGGATTGGGGGTGCTTCTTGCTGAGATGATGGAGGTATTTTTCCCTCAGTTAAATGGTCTGTCTGGGCATGGTTGCTCTCATTTAGAGTGGCAATAACCATATCTAAAGCCTCCAAAATATCTTGCCCTAGCAGATTGATATTAGTGGGTGCTATTAATGGGTGAATCTGACCCATGTTTCCATCAGGATCCTCCCAGGTGTAAATATTTTTAGTTATGTAAGACTGTGTGGGCCCTCCTATTCCTAGAAGTTTAGGTCCTGGAAGCAAGGGCCAGTCAGGGGGGATATCTTGCTGCATTATAATGGTTCTGTCTGTCCCTGTATCTATCAAACATTTAAAAGACCTCTTGCCAATTTTAATCATCAATGCAGGATGTGAGCCTTCTGAAATAGGCGCTGCCCAGAGGGCACACACTGACTCTCCCCCCCCCTTTTTTTTCCCTGGGCTAGGGACTGCCCACCTAGGAGTTTAAAGGTGGCAATTTTTTGCCATCTTTATCATAGTTTGAGTGGCAATCTTTCCTCCAATAGTATCCTTTTTTTTACACTGGGGGCAGAGAATGCATGGGGGGGGGCATTCAGAAGGCCCTCTGGGAGAGACTGGTGCTTTTGGGTACTGTCTTTTCCAATGACCTCTGTCTCCATAGTTAAAACATTTCTCATTTGTGGTGACAGCAGCCGCAAAGGCTTGAGCTAGGTAATGAGTTTTGTGGGAGGCTGTGCCCACGTCCTGAGTTGCCACTATCCATCTGTGATAATGATCATCTTTTAATGCCTGGCATGTTTGCTTGCATTCTGAATTCATTCCCTCCCAAACAATATTTTTAAGAAGCATCTCTCTGGCTGCAAAGTTGGGGATCTTTCTCTCTAGACTACTTTTACTTCTTAAGACAAAGTCAGACAGGGGTTCCACAGGTTTTTGCTTAGGAAATAATGAGGACCTGGCCTGAGAGTCAGTGGGTGGTGTAATTCGATCCCAGGCCTGTAGGGGGCAAAGGCGGACCTGGTCAAATTACCCTGGGGCCAGGCCAGCCTGCTGCGTCCCTGTGCTAAAATCTCCTTCTCCTAAGAGCTGTTCATAACCCCAGTCTATATTAGATTGCCCTTGATTTCTCCAAACATGTTGGAGACATTTGTCTCTGTACAGTGCTTCCCATTGTAAGAATAGCGGACCTGGAAATGAAGATCTACAGTTATCTCTCCAGTCCTGTGGAGTGTTAAGAGAAGTGCAAAAGCTCTGGAGAATGGACTTTGTCCATGGTGCCTGGACACCATCCTCTGTCTGCTTTCCTGAGTTCTTGCAACTCATTTGCCTGGTACGGGTACCAGTTTAGAGGATGACCCCGAGTTGGAGCTACATTAATGTGGACCACCTGTAATTGAAGACCTGGGTTGTCCTGAATCTGGCACAGTTTTTCTGTAGCAGAGAGGGAAGAGGTTGAGGGTGAAGGTGCTCCTGGCCCCTTGAGAGGGAGTGGCTGATAATTAGGGGAAAGGTTAAGACTAGCAGCTTGGAAGCTCTGATTATCCTGTTCTATTTTTACTGGGTCTGGATTTTGGGGGCTTTCAGAGGGAATTTTATTGGGGCTCTCAAGGGGAGTTTTAGCAGATTCTTGAGAGGAGGGGTTCTGCAATTTAATTTTGTTGTTTTCCTTTCCTGGCATGGTTTGGTGAGGAGGCCCTAAGAATTGTCTCACCAGGGCCAATAGTGGCAAGAACATGAGAGATGCTGGAGCATTTTCTTGTTGTCTAGTGTTCTGTGCCACACGCGTCCAGGATTCAGAATTCCATAAGTCTGCAGGGGACATCCACCGGGCAATATTAAGAGTCTCACTCTAAAAGAAGGCAGCTTTCCTCGTGGAAATTTTAATTCCTCAACTCTTGAGGAGTGTTTTTATTTTCTTAACCTGTGGGTCTTTTTGGCATGTCTGTTTGTTACCCATGATAAAGAGAGATAGGAAATGCTAGTGGTTAGGGAAAGGGGCAGTTCAAAAGACTAACCTCACGGGAAGAAAGAATTCCATGGAGATGTACCAAGCTGGCCATGACTACCCTAATTAGTGGGAGGGGGTATCTCCCTGTCTCTCTACTGTAAAACCCTCCAAGATTTCCCTCACGTGGGGGATATCAAGGGCTAAGAGAGAGCCTGAGGAATACCTTGTTTCCTTTTTCCTTTGGTAGAAAGTTGAGCCCCACGTTGTCATTGCCAGTTGTCATTGTTCAGTGTCTTTGAGTAACGTGTGATCGCATTCCACACGCTGTTCTTCCCTTCTTGGCTCAGCTCCAGGACTTGTCTCCTGCCTGCAGGCCGACAGTCTCTAGGCTTTGCTCTTGCAAGAAGGGGGAGAGGGAAAACCGCAGGAGATAACCTGTGGAAAATGAACAGACTTACATGCAGAGAGTAGTAGGAAGATAGTAACTCCCTTTATTTTCGTTCAGTTAGGTCTATATATTGCAGGTTACTGTGCTCTGGGCAAGGAAGTGGGGGGCAGGCAGAAGGGAGGGGTGAGCCACCTGGGCTCTAATCAGGGAGCTATAGAACTCCTGTTTGTACAACAGGTAACTAGAGGTGCGACATTTTGCTCAATGCCTCAGGGGAAGGGGCCACCTGGTTCTGGAACTATGAAGAGATTAGGAGAAGCAAGAAACATTGTAATATCCTGAACCTTCCTGCTACAGATAACTCACAGAGGCAACTGAATGCCCACAGAGATATCAGATAACTGGAGATCTTCTGGGACAGGTCTTACAAGTTCTTGCTTCAAGCCACACACAAAGTTTCATTCCCAAAAATAAATTTAATAAAACATCTTTTAAAAGGTTGTTTTTGTTCTAAATAGAAATTTTATATTTTTCTATTGTGATGAATCTTTCATACATGTATAAGGAATTTAAAATATTAAAGATAAGGCATTAAATTTCATATCTACTGTATTAGTCAGTTTTCTGTTGCTGTGATAAAACACCAGACCAAGGAACTTATAAAAGGAAGAGTTTATTTGAGCTTACAATTGGCGGTTCCAGGGAATTAGTCCATTGTGGCGGAAGGCATGGTGGCTGGATCTGGAGCAGCAAACAGAGGGTCACATCTCGCAAAGAGCACAGGAAGCAAAGAGGAAGCACCTGTGACCAACCAGGAGCCTTGTTAAACTCACTAAGCCCCCCCCAGTAGACACACTTCCCACATGGGGCCACACCCTTCTAAGACTCCAAAGCATGACCACAACTGAGACAAAGTGTCGGAATACCTAGAGCCTATGGGACACTCATTCAACCAACCACAATTCCACTCCCTGGCCCCCAGTAGCTCTTCGTGACCATATAAAATGCAAAACGCATTTAGTCCACCTTAAAATCCCCAGAGCTTGTACCAGTTTTAATTCATTCAAAAGTCACAGTCCAAAGTCTCTTCTGAGACTCAGGGTCAATCTCATTAACTGTAAGCTCCGTAAAATTAAAAGGCAAATTACATACTCCCAATGTACAGTGAAACAATACACATTCCCATCCAAAAAGGAGAATAGAGGCCAATAGTGAGGAATACTGGACAAAACTAAGACCGAAAACCACAGGCAAACGCCAAGTCCTGAGCTCCATGTCGACATTCTGGGACTTGACTTTCAAAGGCTTACATGGTCAGCTCTTCAGCTTGTGTTGTCAACATACATCTCTTTCTTAGGCTGTACACACTCCCTGTATGTAGCTCTCCTTGGCAAATATCGCACAGGGTCTGGACATCTCGAAAATCTTCTTCTGGGGTCTGCCGCTGCCAACAGGCTTCACATTACACAGCTTCACGCATGGCCTATCACAGCCTTTTTTATTTAGGGACACCCCTGTTGTACGCTTCCCTGGCCTCTTTGCTCCTCTGAAACCGTGGAGGAAGAGCTAAGACCCCTTTACTTGCAAACTTCATGTCCTCTAGCAAGCACCATCGTGAATGAAATTGCCGAATCTGGCTGCAAGTTTGGGCCAGACCCTGGCCAATTTCAACCACATTTCACAACCTTTCTGCCCTGGACTTTTGGAGATTAGCTGGGTGTGGTTCTTTTGCCCGAAAAGGTAACTGATTTTTTTGTTTCTGTAACTTGAAGCCCTTCCTTAATCACTTTAAACTCCTTATCAAAAGGAACTCTCCTTCACAAGCCTTGGCACCCCCTTTAATCTTCCTAGTGCAAGTTTTCAGATCCCTCTCCTCACAGGCCTTGGCCCCACCTTTAATCTTCCTAGTGCATTATCAGATGCCAAACTGTACATTATGCAATTCTTTCTGCGCTCATCCTCTTTTTTTCATCACTGTAGTCTGTATATAATCACCATTAAAAGCCACGCCACCCCCACATTTCCATCACTAGGCGTCTATGAAATCATCCACTCAAAGACATCAGTCCACGGCGTTTCAACTTAGCATCAGGCACTAGCATTGGGATGTGGGCAAACTGCTGCTCAGATCATCAAAATATCCGTGTTTGCTGACCTAAGTCTTTATTTTGCCCCTGGGACCACATCTTTTAGCCTGCTTTCTGTCCAGGCCTCCATTAGAATGGCCCTTTAAGCTCTGCTTATAAGTAGTCAACAGCCTTTCCACCCAAAGTTCAAAGTCTTCCACACTTTCTTATAAACAACACATGGTCAGTTATTCACAGCACACCCCACTCCTGGTACCAATGAACTGTATTAGTCTCTTTGCTGTTGGCGTGTGATTAAAACACCATGACCAGGAACGTTATAAAAGAAGAGTTTATTTGAGCTTACGATTGGCGGTTGTGTGGTCCAGGGAATTATTCCATTGTGGCGGAAGGCAATGTGGCTGGATCTGGAGCAGCAAACGAGGGTCACATCTCTCACAAAGAGCACAGAAGCAAAGAGGAAGCAACTGTATACCACCAGGCTTGTTAAACTCACTAAGCCCGCCCCCAGTGACACACTTCCCCCAGCATGGCCACACCTTTCTAAGACCTCCAGAAACAAGCACCACCAACTGGAGACAAATGTCTGAATACCTGAGCCTATGGGGGGACACACTCATTCAAACCACCACATCTACAATATCCGTATTTGAGAAGCTGAGCCAGGAGGATTGCCATGAGTTCAAGGCCAACCTAGACAACACAATGGGCTGTGCCCAAGCTGGGTTACATAACAAGATTTTGTTGGGGCATGGGGGGGGCTATGGGGAAGAGGAAGAAAGAAGAAAAGAAGGAAGGGGGAGGGAGGGAGAGAGGGAGGGAGGGAAGGAAGGAAGGAAAGAAGGAAAGAAGGAAAGGAGGAAAGGAGGGAAGGAGAGATAGGGCAGAGGGAAAGAATGAAGAAAGGAAGGAAGGGAGGGAAGGAGGGAAGGAGGGAGGGAGGGAAGGAGGGAGGGAAGGAGAGATGGTGGAGTGAAGGAAGAAAGGAATGTAGGGCAGGAGGGAAGGAGGGAGGGAGGGAAGGAGGGAAGTAATTACAAAGATCTGGACTTAGCAGTAATACTAAACAAGTGAAGTCAATCAAATAAGACTTCTTACAAGAAAGTACAATTTTAGCCAGATTAATGATCACTCTGACTGGGGCAATGGAGGAGGGATGGAAATGTCAGTCAGTAGTAGAATACTTGATTAGCATGCCCAATGTCCTGAGTTCACATTTTTCATTTTATTATGATGCAGAGGATCAAATACAGGGCCTCACACATGCTAGGTAAGGGCTTTACCATTAAGTCACACACCTAGCAAGGCACTGGTTTCAATACCCAGCACCACAAAATATATAATGATGATGGAGGAAGAGCAGGTATATAGGAAAAATAACTTTTTCTTCAACATTCATAGGTTCTTTGTAGGAATTGTTAACCCTGTAACAAAAGAGTAAACTTTTATAAGAAAAATAATCAATAAGTTTATTAACAGTATGTTCTATATGTTAATAGGAGACACCCTAGTAGTTCCCAAAGAGGTAGCCTTGAATTCTAGCTTATACAACATCTACAGTAATGACCATTACATTTTCTGTTGGACATGTTGACACACGTCCATAATTCCAGTTCTCAGGAAGCTAAGACAGGTGGACCATGAGTGTGAGGCCATCCTATGCTGAGGCAAGAGAGGAAGAGAGGGGAAAATTGAGGGGAATGAGAAACAAAAGACTTATCATTCCTCTAAATAAGGCTTATATCACTTGATGACCATAGTCAAGAATTCTGAAATAACTGACCAAAACATGGCAAAGACTGCCTGTAAAAGAACTATATTCAAGCTGCTGAGAAATAAATGGAAGTATTGAAACAGCTAATAAACCATGCTTAAGACTGAAACAAATATCATAAATATTATGACCCCTGATTTGAGACTTATCAGCACTTCTCACCCACAAACCTGAACATGACACCTCATAAACTACATTACAATCCCATTTATAAGAAGATGGTCTTGACTTTGTGATTTCCCTGTCTCCACCCCCTGGGATTTGATATTTCAAGTGCCACCACACTCTGCTAAGAAAATTATCTAAATTTTCTGTTGTGGTAAGGATTTTTAAGACAGGAACTTATGCAGCCCAGGTGAGCCTGGAGCTGGCTATGGCTGGATAATGACTTTGAACTCCTGATTCTCCTGTATCCAACTCTTGAATGGGATGATGGGAATATAGACCTGTGTGTAATTATCTTGGTTTTTGCAGTATTGGGGAACTGAACCTAGGACCTTATTCAAGGCAGGCACTCTAACTACTAAGCTATATCCCAGTCCTGCTAGGAAATTATTTCAGATGAAAAAAAAAAAGAAAAAAGAAAATAAAAAAACAAAGAATTTGTGTGTGTTACTTAATTTCCAAATGTTTTACCTAATTTTTAAACCTAGTTATAAATTGCTTCATTTGAACAATATAAGTTCAAAAGCTATAAAACCACACAGATATCTATGGTTATGACACTTCAATGTGTATTTTTAAATGTGTGCACCAGAATCTCTTTGCAGGTATAAACGAAATAAACTCCTATATTGCTTCACAGTGATGCATCCTGAAGTTCTGAGGAGTAAGTCAAGGCCTGGCTCAGTTGAGTATAGGGCTTTGAGAGTTTTTCAGGCTACACAGACAACATCAAGTTTCATCTACTGTCTATGACAAAACTATAATACATTGTAAGTTTCAGGCCATCCTACTGTGCTATGTGGCAGAACAATGTCTCAAAATAAACAACAACAAAAATGGTAAAATTTTACACAAGTTACAAGACAAAGTGAGTCAGAATAAAAAGACAGAAAATTATGGTAATCTGGAAAGGAAATGATCCCTTCATTCATGTGCCTGATGGAAGCTATGTACCAGCACAATCAATACTTGCTGTGAGTGCTCCCAGCATAAAGACAGTACTTCTTTTATATGGGAATATTTTCACATAAAAATGTTAAAATAGTGATAAACCAGGCTTAAAGCCTGAATTTGTTTTCTATACAGTGTTCAGTAGGACCTTACTTCTCTCTATAATTTTTTCTGAGAAGCTTAGAAACAAGACTATTAACTTTTTAAAATTGTATTTCATTTAGTGTGTGTGTGTGTGTGTGTGTGTGTGTGTGTGTGTGTGTGTTATGGAACTGAGGTAATCAAGCTTGGCAGCAAGTTTCTTTACCCACTAAGCCAACTCACCAGCTCCCATATTAACTTATGTAAGATGTCTTTATTTTTCACATTTCTGTAATCTAGAGTATTGCAACATCAATTGCGAATCTATCAGATACACCTCAGGAACCACCTTGTGATACATTTAAATCCCTTAGCAACCTTTTGCAGATAACTTCATAATCCACCAAAATGCTATATATGGCTATTGTAAAGACAATGAGGTGTGACTTCTTCAAGAAGCCCATACTCATGCTCTAGAGGCTTGCTTCTTCTTTCCCTGAGCATCTTTCACTATTAACCTTTGCTGTTAAACAATCTGTTAAAAATGGCTTTTAATAAGTCTTCTTCATATTGGTTTGTTCTAAAATTCCTTTCTTTGATGAAGCCAATTGTATAGTTTTACCCAAACCTAACTCTCGAAAAGGACTCCTCAGACTGCTTCAGATTGTAGCATGGAACTATGTCTCCGCCCTGGCATCTGACTAACAAATGGAAAAGGAATTTAAGTTTGTAGGGGCAGTAACTTGGAGAAAGACAAATACTTGGAAGTCATAAAGCTTGCTTATTCATGTGGATTCTTCCTAGACCATTCTTATTAAAACCTGAAGGTTCTGCTACCTACCAATCTTAACAGGAAAAAACAAATAGGAACAGAAATTGATGGGGGAATGCAATTTGTTAATTCAGGTTTGGGCTGGAAGCAAGGATTCTGCCATTTTCAAAAGGGGAATTGTCTCAGAGGTTTTGAATGGGAACCTTGCCACCAGGATGGAAAAATCCCATTGCATCTTTCCAGTGCTTGGTGAAGTTGTTTCCAGGTCTATTCAAGTCTTTTCTTTGATAATTTGTTGGCAGGTGGTATATGCTATCTTTTTTTTAAAAGTCAGCTTCAATTCCCATTTTCTGTACTGCTGTTAAACTCACTTTGTAAGTGAAAGTGACAAACTAAGGGAGGAGGAAAAAGTGGAAAGGAGGAAAACTGAGATAAGAAGACTGTTTACACTGCATAACAAACCCATTTTTTCCTGGCAAGGCATAGCTTATCTCCCACAAGGTTGTATTTTCATCTGCTCTATTATATACATCTCCAGGCCAAGAAAGGTCCAATGCTGTCTTCATTAGTTAACCATTGTTCTCCCTGCTGTTAGTCAAAGTGGGGGACAAAGAGCATTCCTATATTCTTCTTAACTGCTTTCAGCTTGTCAGGGCTGAGAGGACACACCCCCACATTTTTACTTTAACTATTGAGAGGTATTCCTCTAGATTTTTAGGTGGTCAACTCAAGCCAAACGGAATGTCAGGACTAGCCAGTTTATGATAAAGCAGAGTTAGTGAGTATACTGTTACTAGGCTACCTCTGCAATTACCTGAACTCTTGAATTTAGTTTGCAAGAGTGGGCCCAAACTTGGAGGACACTCATTCCCCAGATATCTCCTGGAAACAGACTGTCACCTAGAACTGTGATCATGAGTCAGGCCTCACCCACACCTTTATTCCAAAAAGTTTATCCAGCTTCATTGGGGAAGTACGTGTTTGGTTCCACCCTTAACGGACCATTCTGGTTTTCCTCCCTAGTTCTAGAATATCTCATTCACCCAAGGTCAAGTATCCTTTCTTTTCTCAAAGCCAATTTTTATTGAAGCTCTGTGCATTTCATACAAAATTTCCAATCAAATCTAGACCCGATCCCCCGTCCTTGCTCCCCCACCCCACCAGAGCTCATGCATTCTGCTAAACATGCTTTTCATCTTTTTCTCAGTCTCTCTCAAAATTCTCAATGCAGAATTTTATTGTTTCAAGCAGAAGTTCACCATTTCAGTCAGTTTTTTGACCCAGTTTTTTTGTTGTTCTTGTCATTCCTTCCAATATGCATCACTCCAAAATATGTACATATGCATGCCACATATATCATAGGTTTTAGCATCTTCAGCTTACGATTTTTTTCTTTATTAGGCTGAAAGATGTCATGTTTTAAGGTTCCTCCGTGGAAAGCCCAAACAACTATCAGTTATGCCCTTGTACTCCACCCTGGGTTTTTCCCTTCCCATGTTCACCAAATGAGGTCCAGTAAGCACCACATCATGTCTTGATCTTCCTGTACTGGTCTCAATGATACAGCCTGGGTAGTCTAACAATGGCAGTCTATACTCTAAAGAGGCTGAAACCCCAGTAGTATCTCAGTCCACAAGCTGGATGTCTCAGCAATCCCCATCTGGCACTGAAGATTTGGAGGATTCTTGGAGAGACATGAGTCTTCAGTCCATACTGGAAGGCTGAAAAGCTGTGTCGCATGTCTTTGAAGGATGATAAAAGCAGTGGCAGCCACAGGGTAGCTGCACTTGCCAGCAAGACAGGCAAAACAACAGTGCTTTTTTTTTTTTGTCTTTTTACTAAGATCTCAAGTTTTATATCTGAAGTACAATTTCTCAGACCTTACTGATTATTTATTTCTGGTTATACTTTCCCTTTGGATGTTTAAGGCCACATAGCCCAAATTAACCAAGGTTTTTGTTTTCTCACAGTAAGTTGAGGATCTAGTCCTCAGGGGTCATTCAGGGTTTGGGGAAGGGGGGAGGGAGCCCCCGACGCCTTTTGACTTTTCATTTATCAGTTCCATCCACTCGAGTACAGTCAGGTCTTGCTAGACCAGGCTTCCCTTTTTGAAGCATGAGCAGACTTTCATCTTTATAGACTGGACACTGGCTGAAGTCCCATTAGTGGATCTCCAAGACCTCTCTACACAGGAAGACTGGTGACTCATTATTTCCAGGACCTTTCAAGAGATGCCCCCATGCATAGTCCCGTGGGACTTAGTTGACCTCTGAAGGCAAGGAACAAAGTTATCCCTTAAGACCCTTGGCCAAATTGGTATGGGCATTAAGTATGGGTTTTAGGCAATCAGAAATGCTAAGTTACACCAGCCTGATACTTTTAACTACTGTATAATATTTTAGAAAAGGCTTGGCAAAGCCTAGAAATGACTATTTGAAAGGCATTTAAGATCTTTAGTTATCAGGGAAATGCACATCAAAACCACAATGAGATAACGCATCCACTGACAACTAATTCCAAATAGTTATATAATAATAATTGGCTTTTAGTGATGTAAAATTATGCAACTAGCTTGGGAAACAGCCTAACAATTCCTCAAATAACTAAACAGCATTTGGTTATGTATTCCTTCATGTTTAATGTTGTTACTACTCTAAGAATACTATTGCATGGCCATGGTTATAAAAATATTCGTATTTTCTCCTGAAAACATGTTTATAGTTTGCATGAACATTACAAATGTGTGCAATTTGAAGTCGATGTTCAAAACTATTTTTATTTCCTAGATGGATAATCAATACCACATAAATTATCGAAAAGGTCAAGATATAATCATATTTCATTATATTTCTGTATCACTATAAACAGAAATCAGATTATGTACGTTTGAGTTTCCTCAGTTGTCTACTTTGGATTTATAATAATGTCTATTCTGATAGAAGAAGAGGTCTAGAAATATGTATTTGGATACATTTCCCCATATTGTTCAGATTGTCTATGCCATCACTGAGTTTCTTTAAACAATATGTTTCATCAATTGAAAAAATGAGGTAAAAATATCCATCAATAAAGCCTGACATTGTCAATTAATTTTTCAACTTAAAAAAAAAAGAAAAGGCTTAGCCAAAAGTTCAAGCAATCTTCTATAAGAAATACTAAGAAGCACTCCCATAAAATAAATACTGTGGTTAAACATAATGTAATGACAAACTAGTTTTTTCTCATTCTTTTGATTTTATATTACTCTAAAATATGCATACATACCCTCCACCCATATACCAAAAATTCTTAAGTCTGAAAATAAATAGTAGCTTATTTCTGGAACCTGTTAAGGGATTTGCAATATAAGAGCACAGTTGTTTTCAGATCATGAGAAATATAACATTAATGTTGCTCAGTTTGCCTTACAACTAGGTACTTGGCGCTAGCATCCACAGATGAGGGATACCATTCATTGTTTGATTTTCTGGGTCAAGTATCCTCCTTTTTTTTTTTTTTTGTCTTTTCGAGACAGGGTCTCCCTGTAGCCCCAGCTGTCCTGGATCTCACTCTATAGACCAGGCTGGCCTTGAACAAGCATCCTTCTTAATCTTCACTGTGTGCCATAAAAATGGGTGTGTGAACTTCAGTGTTTTGATAAGGCTAATTATCAAGCATATTCACATTCATTCATTATCTTTTTGGATAAAGTACAAATTGACATTGCTGGGGCTGGAGAGATAGCCTAGCGGTTAAGAGAGCTGACGCTCTTGCAGAGGACCGGGGTTGGAGCCCCAGCACCCACATGGCGGCTGAGAACAGTCTGTAACTCCAATTCCAGGAGAACTCCAGTTCCAGGGGAAACCGACACCCTCTTCTGACCTCCGCGGCATTGAACAACATGGGTGCACAAACCTACATGCAGAGAGTACATTCATACACATAGAAAACAAATAAAGAAAAAAAGAAAATAAAAACAAATTAACCTTGCCAATGAAATGCTTTGGTCACAAGACACAAGGTTCACTGACTTTGCATACTACATTTAAAAGGCATTAGTCTAGAAGATTGTGTCTATTTAAAAATATTTTCTTATTTTTTTATTTTATATGTATGAGTACATTGTCTGTGTGTATTTAAGTGCACCCATGTTATGCAAAGTCCAGGGAGGTCATTCTTAAGACTGTATTCAAAGTATCTTTAATAAAATCCCTTATTGTAATTACTTTTATGAAATGGACATAATCTTGAGGGGTGGAGAGATGGCTCAGCAGTTAAGAGCATTGGCTGCTCTTGTAGAGGACCTGGGTTTGGTTCCCAGCACCCACAAGGTGATGAATAACCATCTGTTACTCTTCTGTTGTTATGGTGCCTATGCAAAAATGGTGATATTTGGGTGGCATTCAGGACCTTTGTCAGGCCCTCAGGGAAGAAATGAGAATCATCCCATGGGTGCTGTAATGGTAAAGAGAAATTTCTCCTCTGCCATTTGAAAGTTTATTGCAATGAAATAAAATCACATGAAGTAGGAAGAACAATGTAACTTTTTCAATGAATACTACATGGAAATCACACACAATATATGAAAGCCAAGGGACAGCTGAAGAGTTGAAGCTTACATACCCTTCTGTAGAGAAAAGAGGAAGATCTTTGGGGACTTTAAATGATAATTAGGGGAATGAACAGATCCAGCAACAGAAATTAGCTAGTAAAAGGATGCCCTTTGGACTTTGAATGAGCCTGTGGGACCAACATCATCTAGTAATACAGTCTGTCTAGGTATGGTTACAGTCTTTTTTCTGAGCTGGATCATGAAACTTCTCAGTAAGGATGAATGACAATTTTTTTTTTCTCTTTTGTAGATCTGACCTTAATGCAAATAAAAGAATTCTAGAAAGAACCTCTTTACAATGGCCAGTGGTGAACTTTAGGATATAATTTTCTATAATAGTAGCTGCACTTGCCAGCAAGACAGGCAAAACAATTGTGCTTTTTTTTTTTTTGTCTTTTTACTAAGATCTCAAGTTTTATACCTGAAGTACAATTTCTCAGACCTTACTGATTATTTATTTCTGGTTATACTTTCCCTTTGGATGTTTAAGGCCACATAGCCCAAATTAACCAAGGTTTTTGTTTTCTCACAGTAAGATGAGGATCTAGTCCTCAGGGGTCATTCAGGGTTTGGGGAAGGAGGGAGGGAGCCCCCTACTCCTTTTGACTTTTCATTTATCAGTTCTATCCACTCGAGGACAGTCAGGACTTGCTAGACCAGGGCTTCCCTTTTTGAAGCATGAGCAGACTTTCATCTTTATAGACAGGACACTGGATGAAGTCCCATTAGTGGATCTCCAAGACCTCTCTGCACAGGAAGACTGGTGACTCGTTATTTCCAGGACCTTTCAAGAGATGCCCCCATGCATAGTCCTCTGGGACTTAGTTGACCTCTGAAGGCAAGGAACAAAGTTATCCCTTAAGACCCTTGGTCAAATTGGTATGGGCATTAAGTATGGGTTTTAGGCAATCAGAAATGCTAAGTTACACCAGCCTGATACTTTTAACTACTGTATAATATTTTAGAAAAGGCTTGGCAAAGCCTAGAAATGACTATTTGAAAGGCATTTAAGATCTTTAGTTATCAGGGAAATGCACATCAAAACCACAATGAGATAACGCATCCACTGACAACTAGTTCCAAATAGTTATATAATAATAATTGGCTTTTAGTAATGTAAAATTATGCAACTAGCTTGGAAAACATCCTAACAATTCCTCAAATAACTAAACAGCATTTGGTTATGTATTCCTTCATGTTTAATGTTGTTACTACTCTAAGAATACTATTGCATGGGCCATGGTTATAAAAATATTCTTATTTTCTCCTGAAAACATGTTTATAGTTTGCATGAACATTACAAATATGTGCAATTTGAAGTCGATGTTCAAAACTATTTTTATTTCCCAGATGGATAATCAATACCACATAAATTATCAAAAAGGTCAACATATAATCATATTTCATTACATTTCTGTAACACTATAATCAGAAATCAGATTATGTATGTTTGAGTCTGCTCAGTTATCTACTTTGGATTCATAATAATGGCTATTCTGATAGAAGAAGAGGTCTAGAAATATGTATTTGGATACATTTCCCCATATTGTTCAGATTGTCTACGCCATCACTGAGTTTCTTTAAACAATATGATTCATCAATTGAAAAAAATGAGGTAAAAATATCCATCAATGAAGCCTGACATTGTCAACTAATTTTTCAACTTAACAAAAAAGAAAAGGCTTGGCCAAAAGTTCAAGCAATCTTCTATAAGAAATACTAAGAAGCACTCCCATAAAATAAATACTGTGGTTAAACATAATGTAATGACAAACTAGTTTTTTCTGAGCTGGATAATGAAACTTCTCAGTAAGGATGAATGACAATTTTTTTTCTCTTTTGTAGTTCTGACCTTAATGCAAATAAAAGAATTCTAGAAAGAATCGCTTTACAATGGCCAGTGCTGAACTTTAAGGATATAATTTCTATAAAGGAGACCAGAAGAAGAATTAGTCAATGTCCACAGAGTGGGCAGGATCCAAGAGAGAATCCTGTCATACAAAATATGTAGAAACAGGTAGAAGAAAAGTAATCAGGGAAAATCAGAAAGAAATTCACAAGTATGGTACACCAGAAGTAAATGGAAGGGAGAAATTCAAGCAGAAGGAATGCTGAGTGCTGGAGAAAGACAAAAGACAACTGAGAAATGTCAATTAGATTAGCAACAAAACCATTAGCAACAAGGTGTCAACCTGGCAATCATGGTTGGACAGAATATTAACAACAGAATATTCATTGTGGGAGCTGAATTAGGAGAAACTCAGCTTGGCTGCAAAACAGGGTTGAGAGAACAACAGGACAAGAGAGCAAGAAAGTGAGAATGAATTGAAAAAACTCTAGGTGAAGTAGGGTAGAACAAAAAATAGTTTTAAAATTTCTTTTTCTGGGGGCTGGAGAGATGACTCAGTGGTTAAGAGCACCAACTGCTCTTGCAGAGGACCAGGGTTCAGTTCCCAGCACTCACATGGTGGCTAAGAACCATCTTTAACTCCAGTTCCAGGGGAATCTGACACCCTTAAAAAATTTCTTTTTCTTCATTTTTTTCTTCATAGGATAAATGAGTACATTCATATTTTCATAAAAATAAGAGTCTAACATTATAAGGGTAGCGTGGTGGTGCATGCATTTAATCCTAGCACTTCAGAGGCAGAGGCAGGTGGATCTTTGTGAGTTCAAGGCCAGCCTGGTCTACAGAGTGAGTTCCAGGACATCTGGGGCTACAGGAAGACCCTGTCTCAAAAAGACAAAAAAAAAAAAAAAAAGAAA
>VZQC01002336.1:134083-156640 GCA_009823505.1 Rhizomys pruinosus
TCAACAGGACAAAGGATAAACAGAGAGACATCTGAACTAAATGACACAATACACCAAATGGACCTCACAGACATCTATCGAATATTTCACCCAAACACCAGAGAATACACTTTCTACTCAGCACCTCATGGAACATTCTCCAAAATAGACCATATACTGGGACACAGGAAAAAACTCAACAAATATAAAAAGATTGAAATAATCTCATGCATTCTATCAGACCACAGTGCAATAAAACTCAATATCAACACCAGAATAAACCCTACAACCTACAGGAACACATGGAGACTAAACAACACTCTCCTGAATAATGAGTGGGTCAAGGAAGAAATAAAAAAAGAAATAAAAACATTCCTGGAACTGAATGACAATGATAAAACAACACAGCAAAATCTATGGGACACTCTTAAAGCAATCCTAAGAGGGAAGTTTATAGCTCTAAGTGCCCACATTAAAAAAACAGAAAGAGCACAAGTGAACAGTCTGTTCTATCTTAACTGCTGAGTCTTCTTTCCAGTCAAGATAGCATCTATTTTACTACTTGTTCTATAGATCAGGGGAGACCTGGAAGAGAAAAGGCATAATCAATGGGGTTGAATAATTTTAATCAGAAAGCTCTGCTGAAAAGATAATTTATGATTGGCCTCACTTTTAAGAATCCCCTTATTTTCCATGACTTCTTACCTACTTTAAGTGCTACTTGACATTCTTTCAACAGTTAAGCTGTAATTCTTTTTTAAAAAACTCGGTTAATTCCAAAACACATTTAGAGATTCACGTGTTAACAGTAAAGTTGAATGCAGATAAAAAGAAGTGTAAATTTACATTATTTTTTAGAATATGAACACATATCTTCCACCCATATATGGTAATTACAATGTGTAAATACAAGAGGTAGGTCAATTCTAGAGCCCATTAAGAGATTCACATTATAACAGCACAATTGCTTTCAGATATAAAGAAATATAATAATAAAGTTGCTCAGTTTGCCTGCCAACTGGGGATTGGGTGTTAGCACCCACAAATGAGGGAAACCATTCACCTTTTTTTTTCTGGGACTGTGTTACTTCACTTAGCATAATGGCTTTGAGTTCCATCCATTTACCTGCAAAGTTCATGATGTCATCTTCCTTTACTGTTGCATAGAACTCCATTATGTAGATGTCCCACATTTTTCTTATCCAGTCATCAGTTGAAGGGCATTTGGGTTGGTTCCAGCTCTTTGCTAATGTGAAGAGAGCTGCAATAAACATACCCATGGATGTATCTTTGTGGTAGGTTGCGTCTTGTGGGTATATACCCAGGAGTGGTATGGCTGGGTCAGGTGGTAGGCTCATTTTGAATTTTTTAAGGGTTATACACCCTGCTTGCCACAGTGGTTGTACCAGTTTATATTCCCACCAGCAGTGGATGAGTGTTCCCCTTTCCCCACAACCTCCCCAGCGTTAGGTGTCTTTTGTTTTTTTGATCTTGGCGAGTCTTATTGGAATGAGATTAGACATTAGTGTGGTTGTAATTATCATTTCCTTAATTATTAATGATATTGAACACTTTTTTTTGTCTTTTCAAGACAGGGTCTCCCTGTAGTCCCAGCTGTCCTGGAACTCACTCTGTAGACCAGGCTGGCCTTGAACTCACAAAGATACGCCTGCCTCTGCCTCCCAAGTGCTAGGATTAAAGGCGTGTGCCACCACGCCCAGCTTGAACACTTTTTAAGATGTTTCTCAGCCATCTTTACTTCCTTACTGGTGAAGTCTCTGTTCAGCTCTTTTTTAAAATTTTTATTTATTTTTTTATGTGTATGAATGTACTGTCTGCATGTAGGTCTGTGCACCCATGTCAAGCAATGCCGCAGAGATCAGAAGAGGGTGTCGGATTCCCCTGGAACTGGACTCAAAGATGGTTCTCAGCCACCATATGGGTGCTGGGAATCGAACGCTGGTCCTCTGCAGGAGCCCTTGGTGCTCTTAACCGCTAGGCCATCTCTCCAGCCCCTGTTCAGCTCTTTACTCCATCTTTTGAGTAGGTCATTCGTTTTCTTACTTCTTTGTTTTTTAAGTAGTTTATATATAGTGGATGTTAATGCTCACTGGATGTATCAGTGGTGAAGGCTTCCTCCAACTCTGTGGGTTTTCTCTTCACTTCCTTGATTGTTTCTTTAGCTGTACAAAAGCTTTTGAGTTTGATGAGGTCCCACTTGTCAGCTGTTGTCCTTATTCCTGTGCAGCTGCTGTTTGATTTAGAAAATCTGTTCCTACACCTATGACTTGTACGTTGCTGCCAACTTTTTCTTCTATCACCTTCAGTGTTTCAGGTTTCAGGTTGAGATCTTTGATCCACTTGGAGTTTATTTTTGTACAGGGTGAGAGGTAGGGGTTTAATTTTGTTCTTCTACAAATGGTGATCCAGTTTTGCCAACACTATTTGCGGAAGATGTTATCTTTCCTCCATTGAGCATTTTGGCCCCTTTGTCAAATATGAGGTGGCTGAAGTTATATGGGCTCAAGTTTGGATCTTCAGTTTTGTTCCATTGGTCAATGGGTCTGTATTTTTGTCAGTACCAGGCAGTCCTTATGACTATAGCCCTGTAATATAGTTTAAAGTCTGGTAAAGTAATCCCCCCTGTATTGCATTTTTCACTCAGGGTTGCTTTAGCTATTTGGGCTCTTTTGTTTTTCCATATTAAATTAAGGATTTTTTCCAAGTCTGTGAAAAAGCTCATGGTGATTTTGATTGGGATTGCATTGAATCTGTTTATCAATTTGGGTAGAATGGACATTTTTACTATATTAATTTTTCCAATCCATGAGCATGGGAGGTCTTTCCATCTTTTGATGTTATCTTCAATCTCCTTCTTCAGGGGTTTAAAATTTTTGTTGTAGACAACTTTGGTGTCTCTGGTTAGGTTTATTCCTAGGTATACTTTGAGGCTATTGTGATTGGGAAGTTCTCTTTATATTCCTTCTCCATTTGCTTATTGTTGGTGTAAAGAAAGGCTACCAATTGTTCTAGGTTTATTTTGTATCCCGCCACTTTACTGAAACTTTTAATCATTTCTAAGAGTTTTCTGGTGGAGATTTTCGCATCCCTTAGGTAAACTATCATATCATCTGCAAAAAGGAATAGTTTTACTTCCTCTTTTCCAATTAGTACTCCCTTAATTTTGCTTTCTTGCCTTATTGCCCTAGAAAGCATTTCAAGCACTATATTGAAGAGGAGTGGTGATAGTGATGCACAGCCTTGCTATGTTCCTGCCATTAAGGGGAATGCTTCCAACTTTTTTCCACTTAGGATGATGTTGGCTGTGGGTTTCTTGTATATGGCTTTGATTACATTGACAAATGATCCCTCCAGTCCAATTCCCTCTAAGACTTTAAGCATGAAGGATGCTGGATTTTGTCAAAAGCTTTTTCTGCATTAATTGAGATGATTGTGTGGTTTTTATCTTTCAGTCCATTTATGCATTTTATGAAATTTATTGATTTACGTATGTTGAACCATCCCTCAATCTCTGGTATGAATCCAACTTGGTGATGATGGATGATCTTTTTGATGTGGGTCTGTATGCAATTTGCAAGTATTTTGTTGAGAATTTTTGCATCTGTGTTCATTAATGCTATGAATCTATAGCTTTCTTTCTTGTTTGTGACTTTGCCTGATTTTGGTATTAGAGTGATGCTGGCTTCGCAAAAGGAATTTGGGGTATTTCCCTCTGTATCCTTATGAAAAGTTTGATTTGTAATGGTTGTAATACCTCTTTAAATGTTTTATAGAATTCTGCTGTGAAACCATCTAGGCCTGGCCTTTTTTAGTTGGAGGAATTTTATAACATCTTCAATTTCCTCAAGTATTATGGGTCTGTTTAAGCTGTCAATCTTTTCTTGGTTAAACTTTGGTGAATCCCAGGATTTCAGATATTCATCCATTTCTCTTAGGCTTTCAAATTTAGTGGAGTATAGGTTTTTGAAGTACTCTCATATGATTGTCTGGATCTTTTCTTTATCTGTTGTGATGTTTCCCCGTTCATCACGATTTGGAGTTGCTCTTTCTTTCTTTTGGTTAACTGGGCAGAGGTATTTTGTTTATCTTTTCAAAGAACCAGCTTTTGGATTCATTGATTTTTTTTATTGTTTTCTTTGTTTCAATTTCATTGATTTCTGCTCTGATTTTTGTTATTTCTTCCTGTCTTTTGGGTTTAGGGTTCATTTGTTGTCTCTCAAGCTGCAGTGTTAGATCGTTTATTTGTTCTCTGTTTTTTTTTTTTTTTTAATGTGGGCACTTAGGGCTATAAATTTCCCTATTAGGACTGACTTAAATGTATCCCACAGGTTTTGTTTTGTTGTATTGCCATTTTCGTTTAGTTCCAGGAATGCTTTTATTTCATTCTTTATTTCTTCCCTGACCCACTCATTCAGGATTGTGTTGTTTAGTCTCCATGTGTTCTTGTAGTTAGTAGGGATTACTCTGGTGTTAATATTGAGCTTTATTGCACTGTGGTCTGATAGAATGCATGGAATAATTTCAATCCTTTTGTATTTGTTGAAATTTCTTTTTGTGTCCCAGTATGTGGTTGATTTTGGAGAATGTTCCGTGGTGAGCTGAGTATAATGTATATTCTCTGCTGTTTGGTATTCTGTAGATATCTGTGAGGTCCATTTGGTGTATTGTATTGTTCAATTCTGATGTCTCTCTGTTTATTTTTTGTCTGGTTGACCTATCGGAGAAACTCAGGGGGTGTTGAAATTCCCCACTATTAGCATACTGGGATTAATCTGTGTCTTGAGGTCCTGAAGGGTTGTGTTTACAAAGTTCAGTGCACCAGAATTTGGTGCATAAACATTTAAGATTGTGAAATCTTCCTGATTAATTGTTCCATTGATAAGGATATAATGGTCCTCATTGTCTTTTCTGAGTTATTTTACTCTGATGTCTATTTTGTATGATATTAGAATAGCCACTCCTGCTTGCTTTTTGGTTCCATTTGCTTGGAATATTTTTTCCATCCTTTCAATCTAAGGTGGCATCTGTCCTTGAGTATGAGATGGGTTTCTTTTAAGCAGCATATAGATGGATTCTGTTTCCTAATCCATTCTCCCAGTCTGTGTCTTTTGATGGGGGAGTTTAGACCATTAATATTTAAGGTTATTATTGAGAGATGTGTGTAGTTTCCTTTTGACTTATTTTTCATTTGCATTCTTGGTCTAGGTATTTATTTACTCTGTTATGCTTTTGTTAATTTCTCTCTTGGGTTGCATAAGGATAGTTGCTCCTTTCCTCTGTTCTTTGAACTGCTTCGAGTATTTTCTGAATTGTTGGGTTTTTTGGCATGTGTTCTTTCATTTTGTTTATGTCATGAAGGATTTTTCTTTCACCTTCAACTATGATTGACATTTTTGCTGGGAATAGTAATCTGGGTGGGCATCTAAAGTCATGTATCACTGGGAATACTTTGGTCCATGTTCTTCTGGCTTTCATAGTTTGCACTGAGAAGTCAGCTGTAATTCTGATGGGTTTCCCCTTATATGTAACTTGTTTTTCTCTTATGGCTTTCAGTATTTTGTCCTTGTTTTGAGCATCTAGTGTTTTAACTATAATATGGTGTTGGGAATTTCTTTTGTGGTCTTGTCTATTTGGCGTTCTATGTACTTCTTGTATTTGTATGGGTTTGTCTTTTTTCAGTTTGGGGAAATTTTCTTCTATTATTCTGTTGAATATCTGATCAATACCATTCTCTTGTGATTGTTCTCCTTCCTCTATCCCTATGATGCAGAGATTTGGTCTTTTCATGGTGTCTTACATTTCCTGGTTGTTCCACTCATGTTTTTTTTTTTTAATTTTCATAATCTTTATTTGAGGTTTCTAGCTGTGCTGTGTTCTGTACACTGTAGGTCTGATATTCTTTTTTTTTCTGCTTCATCCACTTTGCTTCTGAGGCTTTTTCCCATCCTTTCCTGTGATTGGATGAATGTTCAATATCCATTTTCATTTCATCCTGTGATTTCTTCCACTTCCTTTTGGAGCTTTTCATTTTCCTCTTATAGTTCCTTGCTTTGCTGGTCAGTTTCATTTTTCCTTTCAGCCTGAGATCTCTTCAGTGTTTCCACTTCCTTCTGGAGTTTGTCATTCTCTCCCTCTAGTTCTTTTCAGAGTTTGTATTTCTCTTCCTCTACTTCTTTTTGGAGTTTGTCAATCTCTCCCTTTAATTCTTTCCAGAGTTTATCATTCTTTCCTTCTAGTTCCTTCATGAGTTTTTCATTCTCTCCCTTTAGTTCTCTGATATGTTCTTTATAGTCTTTGAATATGTCTACAATTGTTCTTCTAAGGTTGGTGTCTTGGCTTCCTTCCAGGGAGATCTCATTGCAGGGATCTTCTACGGGACTTATTGAGTTCAGTGGGGATTTATTATGAGCTTTTCCCATATTGTTGTTTTTCCCTTGTGTCTTTGGCAAGTGTATTTGTTCCTCCCCACGCACCTTTGTTTGTTTGTTTGGCTTCTGTTGCTAATCTTGAATGTTAATATGGAGGCTGGGTGGTCTCTCAGTTTGCTTCCTGCTGGTTTCTTCCTCAGCTTTGGCTGTGCAGCCTAGAATCACTGACACTGCTGGATCATCCCAACCACGGTAAACCACAGCACCAGCAGCTTATACTTTCCCCCAAAGTACCAGTAGCTTGAGCAAGGGTCGGAGGGGTGGGGTTACTCCTTTGGCTCACACGCCTGACCCCACCTAGGTGACTAGTGTGTGCACCACTGGCTGTCCTTCTATCTACACATAGAGTTCCTCTCTATAGTTCTAGCAGTGGGCAGTATATTCCTGCCTGGGGTGGGCAGCAGCAAGCCTGCACACCAGACATCCACCTGGATGATGAGTGTGTGTAAGCTGTAATTCTTTAACACGTGTTTATTGCTTCTTACCATGAATATAGTTGGTGATTGAGCAAAGCTATCTTTTATTTCTAGGAGCATTTGTACAATTATTCTCTGGTAATATTGAATACATATGGAGGTTCTGAGTTCTTATAATCCCAGTACTTGGGACGATAAGGCAGGAGAATCTCAAGTTTGAGGCCATCCTGGGTTAAATACCAAGACCCTGATATTTACTAAATAGATGAAAAATATAGATAGGGAGATGGAGAGATGGCTTAGCAGTTACAAGAGTACTGGCTAAACACTGCTCTTACAGAAGACCAAGGTCTGATTTCCCAGCACCTGCATGGTGGCTAACAACTGTCAGTAACTTCAGTTCCAGGGGCATCTGACACTCTCTTCTGGCCTTTCCAGACATTTCTCACACATGGTATACCCACATACATCCAGGTAAAACACTCATACATATCAAATAAAAATAAATAAAATGTTTAAGAGAGAGAAAAAGAGGTCATCCTGCAAATGACTATTCTCTGTAGGTGTCAAGGCATTTAAGCAAATACATGGGTGACCACTTCAACATCAAAATTCAAGAGTAGATTGACATAGGAAGAATATCAGACCCAGAGTGGATGAAAATAAGAGTTGAAGTTCAAGTAAAGAAAATGAGGCCAACTCTGGTTCTGAGAAATCCAGGTTTCCTAGAATCTTATCATATCTGGGAGGCTTGGTGCAAGCTTCTTCTTGAGCCAACATGGTAAGTGTATGTATATCAGAAAAGGCCCCATAAAATTGGGTGTGATGGTACTTGGAAGGTAGAGGTAGGAGTACCAAGACTTCAAGGTCATCCATGATTATTCAGAGAGTTTGAGAGTGAGCTATACATAACCTCATCTTTTAAAAAAAACTAAAAAGAAAGGGCCAGTGAGATGGTTCAGTGGATAAAAACACTTGCCACATAAGCCTTATAATCTAAATTTGATCCCCAGGTTGGTAGGAAAGAACCAACTTCCAAAACTTGTCTTCTGATCTCCATAGATGTGATGGCAGGCATGTGTGCACACTCACATATAGGCATCACACACTCACAAAAGTAAGTAAAGAATGAGAGAGAGAGAGAGAGAGAGAGAGAGAGAGAGAGAGGAGGGGAGAGGAGAAGAGAGGAGGGGAGGGGAGGGAAGGGGGGGAGAAAGGAAAGGTAAAAGGAAAGCAAAATATCATAGAACCAAAGAGTCCCATGAGCCTCAGAAGGAGCAATTGTTCATCTAGGGAATAAGCCAGCATTGATTCAAAATGCTAACATAAGACCCAGAACAAAAACTTTAGGTGAACAAAACTACACTTACTACTCTGGCCCATACAATACATTATATAGCACAAAAAGTGTTACTGACTCCCAAAGCACTGCAAGTTTTACCATTATTTTCAACCCTACGGCAGATGCTATGGTCCATCATCACATCACAGATTCCATGCTTAGGATGAAAATACCCATTATCCTATATGCTGAGAGTGTTGCCGACTCTCACCAGTTGAATCTATGTCTAAGAATTGTCATATGTCAAGAGCCAACTGCGTTAAAGTCATGCTCCCTGTTCCCAGAAGGTTATATCTGAGCCAATTTGGCGTGCAAGAAGTGTCTTGTGGATAATCTTCATGATCTTCATTGGATGGAGTTGAAACATACTTTGGATGTATACAGGTTCAGGAAGCAGGACCAGGCAGAGGTGAGTTATGTGGAGATCTTGGCTGATCTGGAGAGTGCTAAAGCTAGAAAAGCATTTAGCACAGTTTCCCCTTGAGATATGGGGCAGAGCTTTCACTTTCAGCCATGGATACCATCAGATGAGGATCACACCTAGACAATCCCTAATAAAATAGAAATGTTTTATAAGTTTGAGAAATACATATGTATACCAAAAGCAAATGTAATATCAAATATCTACCAGAGAATATTATTTTTAAAGTGGTAAATTCAGCAGGATATGTTGACTCGTGCCTATAATCCCAGCACTGAGAAGGCTCATAAGTTTGAGCAAGCCTGGCTACACAGTGAGATCTTGTGGGAATGAAACTTTGTGTGTGGCTTGAAGCGAGAACTTGTAAGACCTGTCCCGGAAGATCTATGGTTATCTGATATCTCTGTCAGCATTCAGAGTTATCTGCAGCAGGAAGATTTGGGATAGCACAATGATTCTTGCTTTGCC
Source organism: Rhizomys pruinosus (assembly GCA_009823505.1). Classification (NCBI taxonomy): domain Eukaryota; kingdom Metazoa; phylum Chordata; class Mammalia; order Rodentia; family Spalacidae; genus Rhizomys; species Rhizomys pruinosus. The sequence goes on from VZQC01002336.1 coordinate 143,159, forward strand.
CTATATTTGCAAAGTTCCAGGCCCCTTCCATTGAGGCATTGAGCAAAATGTCACACCTCTAGTTACCTGTTGCACAAACCGGAGCTCTGCAGCCCCTGATTAGAACCAAGGTGGTTCACCCCTCCCTTCTGCCTGTCCCCCACTTCCTTGCCCAGAGGACAGTAGCCTTCAATATATAGACCTCACTGACAGAAAATAAACGAGTTCCTATTCTCCCTGGCTCTATGGGTGGGTGTGAGTCTGTCCATTTCCATGGGTGAGCTCCTGTGGTTTTCCCTCTCCCCATCTTGTGGGAGCAAAGCCTAGAGACTGTTGGCCTACAGGCAGGAGACAAGTCCTGGAGCTGAGCCAAGAAAGGAATAGCAGGTTGTGGAATGTGATCATGGGTGACACAAAGACATTGAACAATGACAACTGGTGCCCAGAACGTGAGGCTCGACTTTCCACCAAAGGACGAAGGAAACAAGGTATTCCTCGGGGTCTCTCTTAGCCTTTGATTTCCCCCATGCGAGGAAAATCTCAGAGGGTTTTACTGTAGAGACAAGGCAATAACCTCCCCAACCAGGGTAGTCATGACCAGCTATGGTATATCTCCGTGGAATTTAACTCTTTTCCCACAAGAGATTAATCTTTGAATCTGCTTTAAGTCTCTGTCCTCTATACGGCCAGATTGGCACATTTCCATGGAATTCTCTCTTCCTGTGAAGTTAGTCTTTTGAACTGTCCCTTTCCCTAACCACTGGCATTTCCTATCTCTCTTCATAATGGGTAACAAACAAACACAGCAAAAAGACCCACAGGCTAAGAAAATAAAAATGCTCATAAAGAGTCAAGGAGTTAAAATTTCCACGTGGAAAGCTGCCTCATTTTGGGGTAAGACTCTTACTATTGTCCCGTGGATGTCCCCTGCAGACTATGGAGTTCAGAATCCTGGACACGTGTGGCACAGAAAGCTAGACAGTGAGAAATGCTCTGGCATCTCTTACGTTCTTGCCACTACTAGCCACAGTGAGACAATGCTTAGGTCCTTCTCACCAAACCACGCCAGGAAAGGAAAACAAAATTAAATCACAGACCCCTTCCTCCCAAGAACCTGCTAAAATTCGCTTCGAGAACCCCAATAAAATTCCCTCTAAAAGCCCCCAAGCTCTAAAACAAGTAAAAATAGAACAGGATAATCAAAACATCCAAGCAGCTAGCCTTAACCTTTCCCCTGATTATCAGCCACTCCCTCTCAAGGGGCCAGGAGCACCTTCACCCTCAACCTCTTCCCTCTCTACTACAGAAAAACTGTGCCAGATTCAGGACAACCCAGATCTTCAATTACAGGCATTCCCCGTTAATATAGCTCCAACTCAGGGTCATCCTCTTAACTGGTACCCGTACCAGGCAAGTGAGTTGAAAGAACTCAGGCAAGCAGTCAGAGAGGACAGTGTCCAGGCGCCATGGACAAAGTCCATTCTCCAGAGCTTTTGCACTTCTTTTAACACTCCACAGGACTGGAGAGATAACTGTAGATCTTCACTTCCAGGTCTGCTATTCTTACAATGGGAAGCTCTGTACAGAGACGGATGTCTCCAACATGTTCAGAGAAATCAAGCGCAACCTAATATAGACTGGGTTTACAAATAGCTCTTTGGAGAAGGAGATTTTAGCACATGGATGCAACATGCTGGACTGGCCCCAGGGTACTTTGACCAGGTCCGCCTTTGCCCCCTACAGGCCTGGGATCTAATTACACCACCCACTGAATCCCAGGCCAGTTCCTCATTATTTCCTAGGCAAAAACCTGAGGAGCCCCTGTCTGACTTCATCTTAAGAACTAAAAGCAGTCTAGAGAGAAAGATCCCCAACTCTGCAGCCAGACAGATACTCCTTAGAAATATTGTTTGGGAGGGAATGAATTCGGAATGCAAGGAGGCGTGCCAGGGCTTAAAAGATGCCCATTATGACAGATGGATAGTGCCAACTCAGGACATGGACACAGCCTCCCACGAAGCTAATTATCTAGCTCAAGCCTTTGTGGCTGCTGTCACCACAAATAAGAAATGTTTTAACTGTGGACACAGAGGTCATTGGAAAAGACAATGCCTGAAAGCACCAGTCTCTCCCAGAGGGCCTTCTGAATGCCCCCAATGCATTCTCTGCCCCTGGTGTAAGAAAGTATACCATTGGAGGAAAGATTGCCAAATGCCACCTTTAAACTCCTAGGCAGGAAGCCCATAGCCTAGGGAAAAATGGTGGAAAAAGAGTCAGTATGTGCCCTCTGGCCAGCGCCTATTTCAGAAGACTCACATCCTGCACTGATGATTAAAATTGGGGGGAGGCGTTTTAAATGTTTGATACAGGGGCAGACAGAACCATTATAAAACAGCAAGAAATACCCCCCTGACTGGCCCTTGCTTCCAGGACCCAAACTTCTAGGAATAGGAAGGCCCTCACAGTCTTACATAACTAAAAAATGTCTATACCTGGGAGGACCCTGATGGAAACACGGGTCAGATTCGCCCATTAATAGCACCCACTAATATCAATCTGCTAGGGTGAGATATTTTGGAAGCATTAGATGTGGTTATTGCCACTCCAAATGAGAACAACCATGCCCAGGCAGACCATTTAACTGGGGGAAAATGCCTCCATCATCTCAGCAAGAAGCACCCCCAATCCTGAGGGTCACTACAGAATATGCTCCCCCTCGTCTAGACTGGAAGTCGGATGATCCAGTCTGGATTGAGCAGTGGCCCTTACCAGGGGAGAAATTACAAGCTCTCGAAGACTTAGTCAAGGAGCAATTTTCTTTTCTTTTTTTAAAGTATTCTTTTTTTCTTAACTCTTTTCTTTTTTTATTTTATTTATTTATATGTGTATGAATGTACTGTCTGGATGTAGGTTTGTACAACTGTGTCGTGCAATGCCGTGGAGGTCAGAAGAGAGTGTCAGATACCCCTGGAAGGAGTTAAAGACGGTTCTCAGCCGCCATGTGGGTGCTGGAGATTGAACCCTGGTCCTCTGCAAGAGCAGTCAGGCGTTCTTAACCGATAGGCCATCTTTCAAGGAGCAATTTTCATTGGGACACATCTGTCCATCTCGCAGTCCCTGGAACACCCCTGTGTTTGTCATAAAAAGGCAACAGGAGATTGGCGTCTCTTATAGGACCTGCAAGCCATTAACAGAACTATGCATATATGGGGGTCACCGCAGAGGGTTCTCCCCCTTGCCTCTGCTATCCCAACTAACAGCCCTCTGCTAGCCTTAGATATCAAAGACTGTTTCTTTTTGATTCCCCTCCATGCTGAGGATTGCAAGCAGTTTGATTTCTCAGTAACTTGTTCCTCCTGTTCTGCTCTAATTAAAACACCTGCACTACAGGTTTTGTGAATTAACCCCAGGGGACTGAAAGCCAATGCACTCTGGCAAATTGACATTACACACATGGGAGAGAAAGCCAAGGACCTCACTGCCCACCTCCTTCCTACCTTTGCTACCATGGGCATTCCCAAACAGATTAAAAGGGACAATGGGCCAACATTTGCTAGCTTTTGCTTTAAATCATTTGTTAATTATGGAATATTCACATCATACAGGTATCCCTCATAACCCACAGGGACAAGGCATCATAGAATGGACTCATGTCCTTAAAAATCAGTTATTAAAACAAAAGGTGGGGAAATACCCCCCTAGCATCCAGCTGGCCATTGCATTGGCAACTCTAAACCTCTTTAACATTTACGGGGATTCAAAGTGTCCAGCCACAGTCAAACATTGGCAGACACCAAGCACTGTTCCTCAAATACTTGTCAGATGGAAAGACCCCTTAGACAATCAGTAGAAAGGACCTGATCCACTGTTAACAACTGGGAGGGGCTTTGCTTGCATCTTCCCATAGGATTGTCCAAGACCCATTTGGATTCCAGCCAAAAATGTCAGATTCATCCCTGCCGACCAAAAAGATGGCACACCTGTTGCTCTGGAAGAAACTTGACCAACTCCTCACTTCTGCAAAATCCATGTGTCCCCCCCATCTGCACCCCTGTCTGCCATCGTTTTAGCTGCTCTCATAATAGTTCAAGCTAACTCTGACTCTGCCCAGCCCACAAACAGACCTCTGACCTGGACCCATGTCTGGTGATTCTTTGTCAGAGAAACTTTGAAAGGAAGAAATCAGGTAATTAGAACCAGCGATGTCCTTTGCAAGACTGCAGCAAGGCAATCACAATAAAATAAAAAAAAATAAAATAAAAATAAAATAAAAAATAAAAATAAAATAAAGTCAGTAAGGTGGCTCAGCAGAGAAAGACACTTGCTGCCAAGCCTGATGACCTGAGGTCAATCCCCCTATGACCCACATACTAGAAGTTGTCAACTGTCAGTTGTCCTCTGACCTCCCCACATATGTAGGTCACACACACACACACACACACACACACACACACACACACTTAGTTTAAAAATTATAAACAAAGGAAAATTTAAAAAGTGATATACTGGGAAACTTTGGAAGGAAAAATTAAAATCAAATTTAATGAGATGGGTCTATAGCTTTCTTTTTTGCTTGTATCTTTGCCTGGTTTGGGTATTAAAGTGATGCTGGCTTCATAGAAGGAGCTTGGGAGAATTCCCTCTGTTTGTATCCTTCTGAACAGTTTGAGTAACAAGGGTTGTAGGACCTCTTTAAATGTTTTGTAGAATTCGGGGCTGGAGAGATGGCCTAGCGGTTAAGAGCACTGACCGCTCTTGCAGAGGACCCGGGTTCGATCCCCAGCACCCACATGGCGGCCGAAAACTGTCTGAAACTCCAATTCCAGGAGAACTCCAGTTCCAGCGGAGTCCGAGACCCTCTTCTGACCTCCGCGGCATTGCACGACACGGGTGCACGGACCTGCATGCAGACAGTACATTCATACACATACAGAAATAAATAAAATTAAATTTAAAAAATGTTTTATAGAATTCTACCGTGAAACCATCTGGACTGGAGCTTTTTTAGCTGGGAGGATTTTAATTACATCTTCAATTTCCTCAAATATTATGGGTCAGTTTAAACTGTCGATCTCTACTTGGTTAAGCTTTGTTGGTTCCCAGGATTTCAGACATTCATCCATTTCTCTTAGGTTTTCAAATTTAGTGGAGTATAGGTTTTTGAAGTATTCCCCTATGATTGTCTGGATCATTTCTTTCTTGTGATGTTTCCCCTTTCATCATGAATACTATTGATTTGGAGTTGCTCTCTATCTCTTTTGTTGTTGTTGTTGTTAACTGGGCGAGAGGTCTGTCTATTTTGTTTATCTTTTCAAAGAGCCAGCTTTTGGACTCCTTGATTTTATGTATTGTTTTCTTTGTTTCTATTTCATTGATTTCTGCTCTGATTTTTATTATTTCTTCCTGTCTGTTGCAAAAGTACTCAACAAAATACTTGCAAATCAAATACAGACCGATATCAAAAAATCATCCATCATGATCAAGTTGGATTCATACCAGAGATTCAGGGATTGTTCAATATATGTAAATCAATAAATATAATAAAACACATAAATGGACTTAAAGACAGAAACCACACGATCATCTCAATTGATGCAGAAAAAGCCTTTGACAAGATCCAGCATCCCTTCATGTTTAAAGTCCTAGAGGGAATAGGACTGAAAGGAACATTCCTCAATATGATCAAAGCCATATATAGCAAACCCACTGCCAACATCATCCTAAATGGAGAAAAATTGGAGCCATTTCCCTTAAAGGCCAGAACCCAGCAAGGTTGCCCCTTATCACCACTCCTCTTTAACATAGTGCTTGAAAGACTTGCTAGAGCAATAAGACAAGAGAAGGAAATTAAAGGAGTACTAATTGGAAAAGAAGTTAAGCTATCCCCTTTTGCAGATGATATGATAGTTTACCTAAGGGACGCTAAAAACTCCACCAGCAAATTTCTAGAAACGATTAAGAGTTTTAGTAAAGTGGCAGGATACAAAATTAACTTAGAAAAATCAGTAGCCTTTTTTTATACCAACAATGAACAAGTGGAGAAGGAATATAAGAAGACCTTCCCACTCACAATAGCCTCAAAAATAATAAAATACCTGGGAACAAACCTATCCAAAGATACCAAAGACCTCTACAACAAAAATTTTAAACGCCTGAAGAAGGAGATTGAAAATGACGTCAAAAGATGGAAAGACCTCGTATGCTCATGGATTGGGAAATTAATATAGTAAAAATGTCCATTTTACCCAAATTCATATATAGATTCAATGCAATCCCAATCAAAATCCCTATGAGCTTCTTCACAGACTTGGAAAAAAATCCTTAAATTCATATGGAAAAACAAAAGACCCCAAATAGCTAAAGCAATCCTGAGTGAAAAATGCAATAGAGGGAGGATTGCTCTACCAGACTTTAAACTATATTATAGTGCCATAGTCATAAAGAGAGCCTGGTACTGGCATAAAAACAGACCCATTGACCAATAGAACAAATTGAAGATCCAAACTTGAACTCATACAATTTCAGCCACCTCATAATTGACAAAGGGGCAAAAAAACTTCAATGGAGGAAGGATAGCATCTTCAGTAAACAGTGCTGGCAAAAGTGGATCACCATTTGTAGAACAAAATTAAACCCCTACCTATCACCCTGTACAAAAGTAAACTCCAAGTGGATCAAAGATCTCAACCTGAAACACTGAAGGTGATAGAAGAAAAAGTCTGCAGCAACCTACAAGACATAGGCGTAGGAAAAGACTTTCTAAATCTGACAGCAGCTGCACAGGAAATAAGTCAACAGTCGACAAATGGGACCTCATAAAACTCAAAAGCTTCTGTACAGCAAAAGAAACAATCAAGGAAGTGAAGAGAAAACCCACAGAGTGGGAGGAAATCTTCACCAGTGATACAACTGACAGAGCATTAACATCAAGAATATATAAACTACTCAAAAAACAAAGAAAACGAATGACCTACTCAAAAGAGGGAGTAAAGAGCTGAAAAAGATGGCAAAGAAACTTCTTAAAAAGTGTTCAACATTGTTAATAACTAAGGAAATGCAAATTAAAACCACTCTCACATATCATCTCACTACAATATGACTAGCTAAGGTCAAGAAAACAAAAGACGCCAGATGCTGGAGAGGTTCTGGGGAAAGGGGAACACTCATCCACTGCTGGTGGGAATGTAAACTTGTACAACCACTATGGAAAGCAGTTTGGAGAACCCTTAAAAGACTCAAAATGACCTTACCACCTGACCCAGTCATAACACTCCTGGGTATATACTCGAAAGACTCACCCTACCGCAAAGATACATGCACATCCGTGTTTATTGCAGATCTCTTCACAATAGCAAAGAGCTGGAACCAACCCAAGTGCCCCTCAACACACGAGTGGATAACAAAAATGTGGTACATCTACACAGTGGAGTACTAGTCAGCAGTAAAGAAAGATGACTTTATGAACTTTGCAGGTAATTGGATGAAACTCAAAACCATTATGCTAAGTGAAGTAACAGTCCCAGAAAAGCAAGCAGTGAATTGTTTCCTTCATTTGTGGATGCTAACACTAAATCCCCCAGATAAAAAGCAAGCTGAACAACATTATTGTTATATTTCTGTTTATCTGAAAGCAACTATGTTGTTATAATGTAAATCTCTCAATGGGCTCTAGAATCCACCCACCACTTATTTTTAGACTCTGTAATTACTGTATATGGGTGGAGAGTATATATCCATATTTTAGAGTAATATAAAATTAATGGAGGAAAATGTGAATTCCTAAGCATAAAAAAAAAGACTGAGAGAAAGATGCAGGATAGTTATGGCAGAATGCATGATATGGGTTAGTGTGGGGTGGGGGAAAGGGAAAAGGGAATATGCCTAAACTGAATTGAAAAATTATGTCTGAAATATACAAAACATCAATAAAAGCACACACACAAAAATCGGATTTAATTTAAACTTAGTTAAGTGTTTCAGCCTATATTATTTTATTTTTATTTTTTTAACATTTTTTATTGATGCTTTGTGCATTTCATACATCATTTTCCAATTCAGTTCAGGCATATTTCCCTTTCCTTTCCCCCCCACCCCCACCCCATCCCAGATCATGCATTCTGCCATAACTGTCCTGCATCTTTCTCTCAGTTTTTTTTTTTCATTTTTTGGCTATAAGTGATAATCCATGAGTACATTAGTAGGATCGAAAAGTTATTCCTGGACAAACTGTCAGCCCATGAAAGGAAATAGCCATAATTGACCAGAGTCCAAGACAACAGTTCCAGAGAGAGTGGACTGTTTTGCTTCTCATCCACCTGTGCCCCTTTTCTAAGCCTAGGGAACAATCTGCGGAAGAGGGGGCATGGTAGAATGTAAGGGCTACGATTGGGGTGTATGGTGAAACTACAGCAATGTAGTCTGGACACTCATTTGATCAACTTGATTGAACATACAACCCCTCACCCCTCGCTGGAAGGTGGGGCTGTGGGGGTTTGGGCACAACAGCCTACAAATTGGTTTTACATGAAGGATGCTTGTACTCATGGCCTATAGTTATTTTAAAACTGGATATGCAGGCAGAAGTGCTGAGCTCCATTTGAAATAAATTTTACATAGCTAGGCCAACAGTTGATACTTTGAGTATCTAGGAATGTACATAACCATCAGTAAATAACAACATGGATTCTTCAACAATATAAATATGTGAGTAGATAACTCACAAACAGCAAATAGTAAGAATGATCTCCAATAATAAAAATGTAATTAAAACAAACCAATATTTCCCTATCAAATTAGCATACATTAAAAAGTTAGTTATGGTGTGGCTTCTATGAAAACATTTATTGCCAGTGGGGTCAAAACTTGCAGAGTCTCTTTGGGAAGCATTTTAAAACTCTACATTCAAACTAAAAGAATAATATTCTTCATTAAAGGGGCTGGAGAGATGGCTCAGTGGTTAAAAATACCGACTGCTCTTGCAAAGCACCCTTACACGTTTGATTCCCAGTGCCCACATGGTGGCTAAAACCATCCTTATTTCTAGTTTAGGGGATCTGACATCCTCTTCTGACCTCTGCAGTCATTCATAGCATGGGTGCACTTGCACACATGCAAGCAATACACTCATATACACAGAATAAAAAATGATAAATAAGATCAATCTTTATTAAAGCAACTTTATTCCTTAGATTCTATCTTAAGGCAGCAATTCCTAATACAGGAATAACTGTATTCTACATCGTTAATTCAAGATGTAAAAACATGAAAACAAGTATGCGATTTATTTTTTTATTTTTTTATTTTTAAATTTTAATTTAAAATTAAAATTATTTTCCCCCCAACTCCCATCAAACATGGACAACCTCCAGATATTTTTGAATCAGTTTGTTCCCTTAATAGTAAGTTAGATACATCTTTGATATGCAGTCTATATTTGAATGGAACGTACTTTTAGTAATTAAATAATTACACTACAGCGCCTTTAGTTTTGAAAAAAATATCCAAATTTTAGTGATTTTCTCAGTTTCTTTTCCTCTTAAAGAGTAAAGTACAGGAGATACTTGCTCCTGAACTGCTTCATTTCAGAGCTTGAGGACTGGCCCCATGGTGCTATAAAACCTAAGAAAGAGAGGCAGTCAGACCTAAAGGTGCATGGAGTACGCTTAAGTAGGAGATTTGCTGATGGAAAGATGTTCTGGGGTGGCAGTGAGAGCAGTTAGATCCCCCATAGAAGGACATAAGCATGGCTTAGAACAACATCGTCTTCAACCTGGCTGAATGTATCTGGCTTGTCCTAAGCTAATATCAGAACCAGGCACATTCCTAGAGGCAGAATCTCATGGAAAAACTCCACAGACCACTCTGTTTTACTCGTTTATAATTTGGGAAACTACAGAAAACCTCAAAATTCTTCTGCAACAATTATCATAGTCAAAACTCAAGATGTCACCAGTTATGTCAAGCCAAAAATCATACAAATACTATTAATTAGATATATTACTTTAAACCAGAGCACAATAAATGTGTGTGTTTGTGTATGTGTGTGTGTGTGTGTGTGTGTGTGTGTGTGTGTGTGTAGACATAATCTAGGCTAAGAATCTCCTACGTGGTCCTTGAGGAAGAGATAGTGAAGTGGGGTGGTTGGCATTTTATGCCCTTTCCTCTCAGTCAAATGTTCTGTGTATCCTTTGACCTTGAACTCATGCCTGACATGCACTTCTGAATGCTCAGATTGCTGGGCTTTGCACAGATATGCTTCCCTGTGTTGGTGAAAAAGCTCTTCTTTTAAAAGTCATTATATTCATTTGATGAAGTACAACCATTAAAAAGTGGTTATAAGTTCTTAAAGTAAGTGAAGAATGTTAAGAGAAAGATACATACATTCTATATTTCCTCTCTGTCATTGAGTAGAAAAACTTCACTTTCAATCTAATATCACTTGTAAACAATCATATTGTGAATTTGAAACATTTTTCTCTCAATAATTTAAAAATATTTTATTGTTATTTTTATTATGACTATATGAACGCCTACATGTAGGTAAGTGCACCCTGTTGTGTAATGTCTGCAGAGGTCAGAAAAGGGCGTTGGATTCCCCTGGAACTGGAGTTACAGGACAGTTAGCCACCATGTGGTTGCATGGGATCGAACCAGGGTCCTCTGTAAGAGCAGTCAGTTCTCTTAACCACTGAACCATCTTTCCATCCTCCTTTTCTGTCAATAATTTAAGATTCTGAATTGATATTATCTGAGCCATAAAGATGGCTCAGCAGGTAAAGGAGCTTGCTGCCAAGCTTAAGGATATGAGTCATTAGCCCATGCAGAAACCCAAATGGTGGGATAGAGATAACCAACTCCAACAAATTGTCCTCTGACATTGGACACACACACACACACACACACACACACACACACACACACACACAAATACACTCACATGTATATGCATGCACACTGGGTAAAGAATTAAATGAATGTAACAAATTTTAAAAGGAAACAATATCAGTTTTACAATAATCTTTATGTTGTATGTGATTCATTCATATCAGTGTAGGTAGAATTTGGACAGAATGGTTCAATGAGCTATTGAGTGGGATGCAATACATTAGCGTGGGTTAAAACATTTTCCTATTGTTCTGTGGTTTCCAGGAATGGCTTTTAGACAGATCATTGCCCTTTTGCTGCAGAAAATGCAGTAAAACTTCTTTATTGAACTGCCAAAGGGATTTTATTTCAAGGATACTTGACCTATAAAGTCATCAACAATAAAGCACAAGGATTTTCTGGCAGTAGTATGCATCCAGATAAAAGCTACACTTCAAGCTGTGTGTCACTAACTGATTCATCCCTCATGTTGTTTGAGCAATATGCAGTTAGAAGTGAAGGTAATCACCGGGCGTGGTGGCGCACGCCTTTAATCCTAGCACTTGGGAGGCAGAGGCAGGCGGATCTTTGTTCAAGGCCAGCCTGGTCTACAGAGTGAGTTCCAGGACAGCTGGGACTACAGGGAGACCCTGTCTCGAAAAGACCAAAAAAAAAAAAAAAAAAAAAAGTGAAGGCAATCGCTTTATGTTTAACTGTTATACAGAGCCTGGTGCTTGCTAGGAAAGCATTCTACTACTGAGATTCATTCTTGGCCTTGTTTTTGCTTTTTTGTTTTGTTTTTGTTTTGTTTGTTTGTTTTGTTTTTATCTTGCTATATAGTCCTAGATGGTCCAGCACTTCCAGTGTAGCCCAGGCCAAACTCAAATTTTTAACAGTTCTCTTGACTCAGCCTCCAAAATTCTGGGGATAGTAGGCATATACCACCATAACTAACTTTCAAAACATTTCTTTCTTTCTTTCTTTCTTTCTTTCTTTCTTTCTTTCTTTCTTTCTTTCTTTCTTTCTTTCTTTCTTTCCTTATCTTTTTGTGATGCTGGCAAGTGAACCCAAATTCTTGAGGGCAGAAATGCTCATTGGACAGTTTCATCTGTCTTTCAGCAATCATGACACCATATCTATATCTATATCTATCTATCTATCTATCTATATATATATATATATAATTTATATATCTTACATTACTTTATACTGAAGATTTTCTCACATGATATACATTATACATTGCATGTGTTAATGTAAACTTTTGTCTTTTATTACAGCATTTGTCCCAACTATGATATTATGAGTCTCCTTCCTCCTTACCAACAAATTCCTGCTGTATGAGGCAGCTATTCCACTTGTAGGTGTTTATTAAAGTGAAATTAAAACATAATCCATATGAACAATTTTTTCTTTCAAAATAATTAAACCAAGGGCAAGAAGTCAGATAAAAATGTTCTGTATGATTTCATGTATATAAAATTCTATAAAGTTCAAACTAATCTAAAATAACAGAAAGAAAATCAGTCATTGTCTATGAGTAAATGTAGGAGTGGGGTGGCAGTAAGGGGCTGGAGAGGTGGCTTAGAAGTTAAGAGCACTAGTTGCTCTTATAGAGGACCAGATTCAATTCCCTGCATCCAGATGGTGGCTAACAGTCATCCATAACTCAGGTTCCAGGAGATCTGACACACTCCATGTGCATTGCACACATTTACATACATGCAGGAAAAATACTCATACACAAAAAGTAAAAATAAATAAATAAATCAAAAAAGTTAAAAAGGATCTCAAGGAAAAGTGGGCTACATAGGCAGATCCTATCTAAAAAAGAAATAAACAAAACCTATCCTAGAATTCCATACATAGGTCACTCACCTGACAAATTATAGTTTATTATATAAGCCAGAAAACATGATTCATAATACATATGAAGATATATACCATCGTATAAACTCTCATAGTAAAATTCTTCCTATAACCAAGTTATCTAAGCATGCATTAGTATTTAAAGCAAACTCAATTGAATGATTTTACAGTTCACCTAGGGACGGAGAGATAGAAAGCAAAGAAAGAAAGATTAGAACTTGGGGGTTTGCCATCTCTGATTCAATATTGCAGGAAGCAGATACTCTAAATGAGTTAGGATTATTGGATCTGCTTTCTACCCTGAAGCAAGGGAATAATCCTATTGAATATATCTTCTCCTCCAAGGCAGTTTGGGAAATGTTGATTCGCTCTAAATCTTCTCCAGATACTCTTGGCAAATGAGCTGGAGATGATTTGATGAACATGAATTTCAGATTTTGTTTTAATGACCTTCATGTAAACAGTATGACAAGCTCCCATCGGAGAGTCTTGACATGGGCAATGGCAAGTGTTGGCAGTAATACAGGTGAGACAAAAATCATAAAGTACCAGAATTGATGGGAGAAGGTAGAAAGACCCTAAATAGTATTTGGGGACAGAAGAAGAAAAGGAAATTGTATTGTACAGAAAGGGAGAAATTTGGAATAAGTGGTACGCCACAATATTTATGAATGAAATCAGCTTCATAAGGAGATTATTATTAATTTAGTCTAGAAAACTGAATAGGAATCACCAGAAAATTATATATATATATATATATATATATATATA
>VZQC01002336.1:157729-219402 GCA_009823505.1 Rhizomys pruinosus
TTTTGTTTTTTTTTTTTTTTTCTGGGTACTTCACTTTACACAGAGAAGCTATCTTCTCAGAAGAGCTGGCTTTGAATTCGGTATTAAATACTATCATTCTCTGAAACAGACAGAAGGTTGGGGAAGTCAATTATGAAGAGGTGTCAAGGAAAGCATGGAAAATAAGGGTAGAGTGCATTATATACAGTTAAGTTGGTGTTTTCACTAGTAATAAGAGTATCTGGTGACTTGGTTGTCCTCTTTCAAAGAGAGAGAGAGAGAGAGAGAGCACTTACAAGTGAATAAAATTTATATAGATATTAATTTATCATACAAAAGGTAATCTGTTTCCAGAGTTTCTCCTGTCTTTTCTCAGAATAATAATTTCAAGTGCTGTGCTTGGTGGCACACATCTGTAACTTGAGAAGTTGGGAGGTTAAGGCAGAAGATTAGAGAGTTCAAGGTCTGCCTAGGCCACATAGGCAGTTTCATGTTGGTCTCAGCCTATAGAATGACCCTATCGCAAAACAGCCCCATCCCCCACAATCAGTTCAATATAGTCCTTATGCCAAAGAGGCCTGAACTGGGATGACATATTGTGCTCCTGCTGTCATTATGGGTTGGTATATTCTGGTCTCCCACATGAAAATGCAAATAAGATGTAAATACCTAATCAAAATTGTTAATAAAAGATCAATATGGGGGACTAGAGTGATGGCTCAGTGGTTAAGAGCACTGACTGCTCTTGCAGTGGACCTGGGGTTGATTCTTAGCACCCTCATGGTAGCTAACAACCATTCACAACTCCATTTCCAGGGGATCCAACACCTTCTTCTGACCTCCACGAGCATTACATGACATGGGTGCACTTACATACAGGCAGGCAATGCACTTCTATACACAGAATAAAAATAATAAATGAAATTTTAAAAAGATTAACATGGAAGTGGTTCTGCAGGATCCAGTGGAAACTTGCTTGCAGTGGTAACTCAAAAATTTTTTCATCAAAATGTTGAAGGGCTGGCTGCTGTTTTTTATTAAAACTAGAAATTTTTTTTAAGTAAAACATGACTTTGTCTTACTAACTTTAGCACTTTGCCTTTGTTTCTTAAGTGTAGGTAAATGAAATTTCAAAAATAAGAGTAGGAAAAAGAAAATTGATTTCTGTTCCTGGGGAGTATTTCTAGGAATATTCTCTATGGAATTTATTCACTCCCTGACTCAACAGAAGCCAAACCATTATTCTGATCATTCAAACAGTAATGCCAAAATGGTCATTACCACTAAAATCAATAGTCTTCAAAAAATTCAACAATTTGTGACTCAGGGCCAGTTACTTAAAGCAGATTGTTTTAATTATTTCTGTACCACAATCTGGATAATAATGTGGCTAAATGAATAAAAGATCTAAGATCACATAAGAAACCAATTATACTGGTCCACAAGGAGGTATTAAAATTTTAGAGTACAGTAATGGGGGTGATTTTTATCAGTTACTTAAATAGCAAGTTCTAGAAGTAGGCTGTGACTCATTTTTTGAAGTATTGTGTTGGTCATAAAAGATTTTAAGAGATTGTTATAAAATATGACAATACCTGAGATTTTTGTTGATTAATTAATAACTACTATATAATAGTTTATTTTCTATGTTTATCATCAAAAGACCTGACAATAACAGTCAGAAGATAATGAAAATTAATAAATATTTTTTGGAATTAAAAAAAATTGAGGGGGGTCTTTTGAGACAGTGTTTCCCTATAGTCCTAACTGGCCTGGAACTTAATATGAGGACCAGTCTGGCCTCTGTATCACAGATATCTGTCTGATTCTGACTCACAAGTGCTGAGATTAAAGGTGTGTGCCACTACGCACAGCCCTGTTTTTTTCACGGTTTGTTCATTTATTTGTTACTCTTAAAGATTCTTATTTTGGACTAGATCCAGACTTGGAAATAGAAGCTCTTGGCAAGGACAGCCTATGTCTCTTGACAATCTGTTCCAGATATTTTTCCTTGGCTTCTTTCATTCTCTTGACCAAAAGTTTAGCATATTCTGTAGCCTCCTTATTTTTCATGGTGCATTGTTTCTTCAGAGAAATACACCAGCAGTGCTTGTGTTGCAGGACACATAGTGTAACAAGATGCTGGATCTTGGGTACTAGTACTGGGCTCCTTACCTTCTTTGAGGGCTTTCTGATCCTGGCAGACTTTAAGAGATGTAGGAAGATCCCGTTTGAATTGGGGGCTAGTTCTCAGCTAGCACCCCTCAGGGCACCATGTGGGTGGGAGTCAGGGGACTTCTCTGACTCCACCCAAAGAAGGAGCAGACAACGTGGCCCAGGTGCATGATGCTGAGTGGGGCAGCAGTGTGCAGTGGTGTGCAATTGGGGGTCTGTGACTGCCTCTGGGAGCTGACGTCATTTTGCTTATAGAGGCAAGCCGTAGCAGGAAATAAATTGAATTCTCCATTACCATCATTACAGAATTCCTGGCCATCACTATTTGCAAGCATAGAGGCCGAAGCAGGCCTGAATTTTGAGTGACCAGTGGGTTGGACAGCGTCCTTTAGACCACGAACCTGGATAGCTGGTGTGGGTAAAGTGAATTGTGAGCGGACATAGGCTGAAGATAGGCCATCAGCCATCAGCCTAAAATTACTGTCCAGGGGCCAGCAGTCTTTGGGCAGGTGGGAAAGGCATGGCCAAGGGTGGGAAATGTTCCGTTGTCCCAGGATAAGGACCTGAGTTGGAAGTACCTCTCAGGTCGGGTTATGAAAGTAACCAACTGACCTCTGCACTGAGGGGTCAGTTCCCTACAGTGGTTGCAGGCAGGTACTGTGCTCCCCTTCCCTTAGCAGGACTATGCTGTACCTGCTTGTGGCAAAGGAAGCTTCCTACATAGAGAGATTGCTATCTCTTTTGGGCCCCAATACTGAAAGACAGGGGTATCTGTAAGTCCAGGAATATTTTTCTTTCTTTTTTTTCTTACAATAACCAAGTTATGAAGACTAAGATTGGCATCCACAATGCATGCCTGAAAGACTTGTGCTTTCTCTCCCCAGTCCTCCTTGGTCTATACCAAGAATATTCCTTACTCGACAGCAGGTGCACTCTGGCATGGGTCCAAACCCCCTGCTTCAGGGGAAAGCCTTGTTTGTCATTTCTACAACTGATGTGGATGACATAATCCTGTTATCTCTTCACCCAGAGCATTAGCAGTAACTCTTCTAGCCATGGGCTTTACAGAGAAAGTAGAAAATTTGCATTCATTGTCCACTTGAATGAGTTCCTGACAGCTGGTTGCTGGGAAAGAGATATTCAGCTTCATCTTGATGATCCACCCTTTATTTTTAATCATGTGTCTGGGCACGGGAATCTGCATGTGAGTGCAGGTGTTGTTGGAGCCAGGTGGTGCCAGTCTCCCTGGAGCTGGAATTACAGGTGATTATGAGTCACACACTGTAGGTGCTGGGAACCAAATTTGAGTCCACTGCAAGAGCAGCAAGTGCTCTTAACCACTGAGCCACTTCTTGTAGGGAATCAAGACCATGACAGCCTGTTTATACTTAAATAGCATGACTCTGACATGGATCCCCAGCATGGGCTAAGGATAGACATACATGGGGCTATTAGTCATCACAAAATGGCTGATAATGGGTATCTGAGGACCCCAAATGTAAACAAGGATGTACTCTGCTATATAAGCAAGTTTGGCAAGAAGCCACCTTTGTGTGATTTTTCTGTGAAAAGTCCTTGGGACAAAAGGCACAAGCACTATTTCCTAGTGTCTAACTGACGAGAGTCTTGAGTGCCCTGGCCTGGAGAAAATAAAGAGTGTTGCTTTGCCAGCATCTCCATGAATCTTCCTAGCTCATCACAACCCTCTGTTCCTGCCCCTGGAATTCAGTGTCCACATGTCTCCAACCCTGACCTTTTTTTTTTTTTAATTTAAGATTTATTTTTCTCTTTTTTAAGTATTTTTAAGGCAGGGTCTTGTCATCTACATGAAGCTAATCTCAAACTCAAGGGGGTCCTCCTTCCTTAGCAGTCTGAATGCAGGTATCTGAAGCAAGTGCTACCACCAAACCCAGCTAATATTCTTTCGTTTTCAACATAACAGTTCCCCTGAATTCTGTTAATCTTAAGTTAACAGGGATGTGGCTCTGCAGCACAGTCTTTGCTAGGCATTTGTAAGGCCCTGGTATAGATCCCCGGCAATCAATATATATATGCATGCCAATGGTCTAATCTAAAAATTTGTGATCATATTATAAACCTCTGCTCTATTCCCTTCCTCACATACTGGCCTTACTAACATGTCCAGAGAAAATCCCCTTATACATCAAACTACATACACAGAGACAAGAGTTTTGCCTTTCTAGCTATGACCACCACTCACCCTTCATCAAATGTGATCAGAAGGACTGGGGGTACAGCTCATTGGTGGAGTTCTTTCCTTGCATGCACAAGGCCCTGGGTTCCAACACGGGATCATCAAAAAACAAATGTGACTGGGAATGTGACCAGGAGCTGGCGGCTCTGCTACTTGCATATCATCTGTTTTTTAAAAATATATACATTTTATTGAACTTTTGTGGATTTCACATAATATATCTTAATCATATTTAGACCTCCTCCCCCATCTGTAGCTCCACAGCCCCCCCCACCAGATTTTATGTATTCTGTCATATATGTTAATGTCTATAAAGTCAAGTTTGTGTTCCCAGATGTTCCTCAGTATGAGTTCATACACTGGATCCTGGTCAGCCTATCTCCTTAAAGAAGACCAATTCTCCCTTGCCCAGCAGTAATCACCTACCAATAATTCCTCAGATAAGGCTGGGACCTTCTTCCCATTTTCCCAGTTCTAGGCTGAGTTTTGTCTGGTCTTGAGTCTGCTTATTTTCTTTATAAAAAAAAAATCTCTTCTTGCCGGGCATGGTGGCACAGGCCTTTAATCCCAGCACTCGGGAGGCAGAGATAAGTGGATCTCTGTGGGTTCAGGGCCAGCCCGGTCTACAGAGCGAGCTCCAGGACACCTGGTACTAAAAGGGAGACCCTGCCTCAACAATACCAAAAAAAAAAAATAAAACTCTTCTTGTTCTATCTCCAATGTTCCTAAGCCATTCTCATTAAAAATTACTAATCACGGTTTTAGAATTTACTTCTCTGTAAGGAAAATATTTCTTAAAAATTTATCTTGGGGCTAGAGAGATGGCTCAGAGGTTAAGAACACTGGCTACTTTGGCAGAGGACACAGGTTTGGTTGCCAGAACCCATATGGAGGCTAACAGTTGTCTGTAATTATAGTTTCAGAGGATCCAATGCCCTCACCTGAACCCCATGACCATTGCATGCATGGGTGCACTTGCATCAATGCACACAAAATACTCATACACATAAAATAAAATATAAAAATATCTTAATATATACTAGATATAAATGAGGGTTTTCTAAAAGCTTGGGTGCTCTACATTTTTGGCTAGAGCTGTTAGCTTGAAATTTTTATCTCAAATATGAAAACCATGGAAAATAACGAGAAATGAATACTAAAGTAAACTGAGCAAAAGGACCAGCAAGAAAGCTCAGTAGATTACAGTACTTATAACCAAATCTGACCAGTAGTGTTCGAGGCACAAGACACATATGGTGGAAGGAAAAAGCCAACTCCTGCAAGATGTCCTCTGATTGCCACATAAACACTGACTGTGGTATGCATGCACACATGGACATATACAACCACACACACAATCAATAAATATGAACAACTCCTAGAAATGAGAGGCTGATTCATGATCATATTTATCTACATAAATTGTCCTAAAGCACTTTCATCTCCAAAGAAAAGATCCTGCACTTTCTCTTTTTAAAATCAGCAAATCTAGAATTTGATCAAGCTTATATGTTGTAATTCTAACCTTATTTTGGAAAAAAAATTGAAAACAGGGATTTGCTATGTATCCCAAGTTGGTCTTAAACTCTCAGTCTTCCTTCTAGCTTCTCAGAAGCCTGGGACTACAGGACTAGTTTGCCTTTTGGCATATTTTCAGGACCTCATTAAAAAATATATAGCTTCAAAGACTTCCTCATCAGTTGCCACTGTAGGTGTTATTGACATAGTTGCCTAACTGTAATAAAGAACAAACACCTGGGATATGTTTGTTTGTCTCAAAATTTGTATTTATTATTTTTATTTTTTATGTGTATGAGTATATTGTCTGCATTCATGTAAGAGTATCTGTGTTGAGCCAAGCTTACAAAGGTCTAAAGAGGAAGTCAGATTCTCTGGGACTGGAACCACAAAGGGTTGTTAGCTGCTATTTCGATGCTGGGAATTGGACCCCGGTTCTCTACAAGACCAGTCAGTGCTCTTTACACTGAACCAAATCTCCAGCCCGTTTGTTTGTTTGTTTTGAAATAGGGTCTTACTCTTGTAGCCGGGAGTAGATTGGAACTCTTGGCAATCCTCCTGTAGCAGCATATTGAGTATTGGGATTACAAGCCACCATACCTGGTTTACTACTTGGGATTAAAGAATAGACTTTAAAAGAAGGAAATATGGGAGATGGCTCAGCAGTTAAGAGCATGAGCTGCTCTTGCAGAAGACCCAGGTTCAATTCCTAGCACCTATATAGCAGCTAACAACCATCCATAACTCCAGTTCCAGGGGTATCCAACACCATCTTCTGACCTCCACAGGCATTGCATAACATGGGTGCACTTACCCACATGCAGGCAACACATTCATACACATAAAATGAAAATTATAAGTAAAGTATTTTAAAAAATAAAGGGAATATGTACAATAATATGGGCCAGGTTAACCAGAGATTGTGACGCTTCCAGGGACTAGCTATTGCTTGATCTGACTGGGTATGGAGAACATGGTATTAAGGGATCCCAGCTGAGAGCCAGAGCTGTGAAACACGGTAGAAGTTGTAGTTAAAAGGAAGGGCCATGGGCATGACCTCAACTTTGTAGCAGGTAGGGCTGGGAATCAGAAGATGTGGATAGTTATGGAATAAATACCCAAACTTTCCCTCCTGCCTTTCAGTCCCTTGCCGAACCTTACACCCAGGGCTCAAATAAAACAGATTTAAAGGCAAGGACAGCCAAGTGATACAACCCAAGGGGGGTCAGACCATGGAATAGAAGGATGGAAACCAGTGGGAAGGAGGGACAAATGGAGGACAGCACACACCCTTAGCCTTTTTGAATAGCATTCATTTGTAAAAGGTTGGAAAAATTGAAGACAGTTATCTGTTTTATAGTTCAAGCCTTCCTAAGATGATGCTTTTAAGGAAAAGTGGTCCCTAATGTTCCATACTGATCAAATTGTGTAGATAACTGTTTATTTACCTTTACCATTTTTTTGCCTTCCTGGTCCCAGCCATTAAGAATGCCTGGAGCTGCAGTCTTTTAAGTAAAGCTGATTTGAACTTAATTGCTTATCTGCTCAAGGAGGGAATTGCCTGGCTTTAAAAAAAAATCCTTGTTTTTCAAACTGTGTTTTGAAACATTGAAAGTTCAAGGGATGATTTAAAGAAGAGCCTGGACTTAAAACTGCCTAGAGCCACATAATTCAGAGGATTCTCTGACTCTTGCCTGTTTAGGTGAAGAAAAGAGTAAACACATTTATAAATGTCAGACATAGTCCCTCTAGGGGCTATTGATGCAGACAGCCAGAGCCAGCATTTAAAAAATTATCCAAAAGGCTTGATTCAATATCATTGCTGACTGGGAGTCTGGGAAAGAACTGATGATGTTGATGTGCTTGGAAAGCTTTACCTTTCCTGGATACCCTGCCCCTGCACATAAGAACTTCTTCTAAAGGGGAAGTTCCACTTAGGGTTTGAGGCTAGAAACTCAGCCTTTAGTCCCAGAGCAGTTGGGATAACAAGTCTCACATTTCACTACTTTATATTTAGTGTTTCTCTCTAAACTCAGGTTCCCTGTCATCTGTTAAGGAACTCAACCACATACATTTATGCTGTTTTTTTAATATATATTTTGTACAAGATTATCAAATCTAGACCCGTGTCCCCCACCTTATCCCCCACCCCACCAGAGCTCTTGTATTCTGTCAAACATGCTTTTCATCTCTTTCTCAGTCTTTCTTAATATTCTCCATGTGGAAGTTGACTGTTTTGAGCAGAAGTTCACTGTTTCAGTCAGTTCTTTGATGCAGTCCTTTCTGTTGTTGTTGTTGTTGTTGTTTCCCATATGCATCACTTCCAACTACTTGGACAAAATCTCAAGGGGCCATACACAAGAAATACTTACAACTAGGTAATTGGCACTAGCACCCACAGGTGAGGGATACCATTTGTCATTTGTTTTTCTGGGACTGTGTTACTTCACTCAGCATGATGTCCTCTAGCTCCAGCCATTTTCCTGAAAAGGTCATGATGTCATCTTTCTCAATTGTGTAGATGTACCACATTTTCTCTATCCACTTGTCAGTTGAGGGGCATTTGGGTTGGTTCCAGCTCCTTGCTATTGTGAAGAGAGCTGAAATAAACATGGCCGTGCATGTATCTCTGCGGTGGGGTGAGTCTTGAGGGTACATGCCTAGGAGTGGTATGGCTGGGTCGAGTAGCAAGTTCATTCCAAGTCTTCCAATGGTTCTCCACACTGCTTTCCACAGTGGCTGTACGAGTTTACAATCCCACCAGCAGTGGATGAGTGTTCCCCTTTCCCCACAACATCTCTAGCACTTGCTATCATTTGTTTTCTTGATCCTAGCCAGTCTTATTGGAGTAAGATGATATGTTAAAGTGGTTTTCATTTGCATTTCCTTAATGATTAGTGATGTTTAACACTTCTTAAGGTGTTTCTCAACCATCTCTAGTTCCTCACTTGTGAAGTCACTGTTCAGCTCTTGCTCCATCTATTGAGTGGGTCATTTGTTTTCTTTCTTCTTTCTTTTTGAGTAGTTTATATATTCTGGACATTTATGCTGTTTGTATCTGGGAGATGTTTTTGAGTATTTAATTTGATCCACATATATCTCAGTAGGAATTAGTCATACCGTAGGGTGCACTTCCAAATGTTATACTTATTGTTTTCCCTTTCTTCATCCCAGTCTTCACTGTAATGAATGCACTGAATACCAACTTCACTCCTCCAGGCTACCCTGAAGATCAAATAAAGGCACAGAAGAAAACATTCAAAGAAAGTTCTGGGGGTGGAGAAATAACTCAGTTGTTGAAGTACTTGTCAGGCACACATGAAGATCTGGGTTTGATTTCCAGGACCACCATAAAAGCCAAGCATGGTGATGTGTACATCTTACAACTCAGTGCTGGAGAAGTGGAAATAGGTTCACTGTCCAGCCAGCTTAGCTGAATCAGCAAGCCCCCAACCCCAGAGAGATCCTGCCTCAAAAACAATGTGGATGGCTCATTTGGAACATTGTTTGAGTTTGAACTGGGTCCTACATACGCGCGCACACACACACACACACACACACACACACACACATGCTTGTACATCAGCACACACATGTGTACCCACAAGCACACAAACACAAAACATGAATTGTTACACAAATAAACCCCAAAAGATATTTCTAACTTACATGTCAAATGAAGATTTATCAGCAACAGATATTCAATTTTTCCTCTCCTCAGGATTAGATAAGGCAGAGAACAGGCAAAAATGGGGAAAAGATGACAAAGTAGGCTCTAAGAGAGCAATAGAATAATGGGAGGAATGAACTTTCCCTTTCACAATAACCAAGTAGCTGAATAAAAGCAATTCAAAGCAAGGGCAATGTTTGTGTACAGATTTTCCTTCCCTTATCCCTGGTAACTTATAGCCTATGGACCATTCATTTTTCACTCATATTTGATGAGGGCTGGACATGTGTCTTGGTGGTAGAGTCCTTCCCCCTTTGAAGCTTTGGATTCTATCTCCAGCATCAGAAATATATGTATAAATGCCATATACAGGTCATTCTTACTTTTATGTGTTTATCTATAAATTTATTCATCTTACCCTGGAACTCACTATGTAACCCAGGCTGGCTTGAAATTCATGGTGATCTTCCCAGCTCTACCTCCTGAAAGCTGAGACACTGGGATTCTGGGCATTAGATACCACACTCAGCTTATATTACACACTTATAAATTTCTACTACCTTCTCCATCATCATTCTTGACCAAAAGGTGAAGATGGAATATGCAACAGGAGAATCTCACTCCTTAGTGAGGTAGAATTTTGCAGGACTAGTTGGAAGTATTCTTTTTTATTATTTTTTTTGTGTATGAATGTATTGCCTGCATGTATGTAAGAGCACTCTTGTCATGCAGTACCCACAGAGGACAGAAGAGGACAACAGATTCCCTAGAACTAGAGTTATGGATGGTTGTTAGCTGCCATGTGGGTGCTAGGATTTGAACCTGGGTCTTCTGCAAGAACATCCAGTGCTCTTAACCACGGAGCCATCTCTTCAATCCCTGGGGTATTTTTGAACAGGACAATAGTATACATACATTTATTGTTTCACAGTGATTTAGAGAAGTATATTAGCAAGGTATGGTGATACATGCCTATTCTCCTAGCACTCAGGAATTTGGGGCTGGAATACCCTGTATTTAAGGCCAGTTATGAACAACACACACACACACACACACACACACACACACACACAGGAAATCTATCCATAGGGCTATGTTCAGATACTTGTGACTGAAAACCCCAAATACTAATGATCTAAACAAAATGAAATGCATAATTCACATGAAAGAAATTTACAAAAGCATAAATTCAAATTACCAGCCTTCTTAGCTCTCATAGTCTTGGACAGCAACGGCATCAGGAATTCCACCCTTCATATCTACATTCCAGTTAGCAGAGGGCAGGAAGGAAAGATGGAGAGAAAATTATTTTGTTTAAGAAAACTTCCTGAGACTTCACATGACTATAAATTTCACATCTAATTTCCTTTTTTTTTTTTGTTTTTGGTCTTTTGGGGACAGGGTCCCCCCTAGCCCCAGCTGTCCTGGAACTCACTATGTAGACTAGGCTGGCCTTGAACTCACAGAGGTCCGCCTACCTCTGCCTCAAGTGATGGGATTAACAGCATGCACCACCACACAGAGCTTACATCTAATTTCGAATCATGGCTGTTGACCAGAACTTAGTCTTATTCAGTTTCAATGGACAGCAGGAAATTACAGTATACTCTGAGAAATGAAAATCAAGAGTTCTATTTCTTATTTCCTTCTTTCATTTGGGCCTTATCATGTAGCCTAGGCTGGCTTTTCTTGCTACAAGCAGGTTCAGCGCAGTCCTGATAAGGGAAGGGGTAAGGGAAGGGGTACAGTGGCTGGCCACTGTAGGGAACTGACCCTTCGGCACAGAGGTCAGTTGGTTACTTTTGTAACCCGACCTGAGAGGTACTTCCAACCCAGGTCCTTAGCCTGGGAAGCAGAGTACTTCCCATCTGGCTGTGCTTTCCCACCTGCCCAAAGACTGCTGGTCTCTGGTCAGGAATTTTAGGCTGATAGCTGATGGCTGATGGCCAATCTTCAGCCTACACCCACTCACAAACCACTCCACAGGTCGGTGACCTGATTAGTCTCTGTCAGGAGGTTGGCGATTGGATAGATCTCCATCCAACTCACTAGTCACCAACACTAGAAATCCAGGCCTGCTTCAGCCTGTATATGTGCAAAAATAATGGACCCAGAATTCTGTGATGATCATAACAGAGAACTGCATGTCATCTCCCAGAGCCAATCACAGACCCCAGTCTTACACCCCTGTATACTGCTGGCTCCTGTATATTGCCACTCCACCTAGTGTCATGTGCCGGGGCCATGTTGCTCCATCTTGGGGTTGTGTCAGAGGAATCTCATGACTTTCACATTGTGCCCTGAGGGATGTTAGCTGAGAACTAGCCCCTAATTCAAACTGGATCATCCCACATACCTATTTCAGTCATTCAAGTGTTGGGATTACAGGTATATGTCACATAACCCTGCTAAGAGGGCATCTCTCTTTTTAGCATGTTCTTTTTAAGTTTTATTTTACTTTTATTTGTGTGTGTGTGTGTGTATGCATGTGTGTATGTAGTTTCCTACAGAGACCAGAAGAGGGAGTCAGCTACGCTAAGATTGGAATTACAGGTGGTTGTGAGCCACCTGATGTAGGTGCTGGGAACAGAACTCAGGTCCTCTGAAAGAACAACAAGTGCTCTTAACTGTTAAGCCATCTGTCCAGCCCTCTAGAGGGCACCTCTTAAATAAAGCACTTATGACCTACTTATATCAGGGAAGAGGGGCAAAAGGAAGGTCATAATAGCCTTCTTTTTATTTATTATTTTATTAATTTTATGGATATTAGTGTTTTGCCTACATGTATACAAGTACACCTGTGTCATGCTATGCCCACAGAGGCCTGAAGAGGGCATTGGATGCCCTAGAACTGGAGTTACTAACTGTTGTTAACTGCTTGGTGGGTGCTGGGAACTGAACCTGAGTCCTTTGCAAGAGTGGCCCGCATTCTTAACTGCTGACCCATCTCTCTAGCCCTATAGTGGCCTTCTTGCTTTTTCAAATGAAATGCTAAGGTGTATATGCTGGAATGATTTGTCCTGAAT
Source organism: Rhizomys pruinosus (assembly GCA_009823505.1). Lineage (NCBI taxonomy): Eukaryota > Metazoa > Chordata > Mammalia > Rodentia > Spalacidae > Rhizomys > Rhizomys pruinosus. Next base: position 170,313 of record VZQC01002336.1, read on the forward strand.
ACCATTATCTGTTCTTACCTTTTTTCCCCTCCATCCCTTTTTCCTTCCTTTCCTTTTACCCTTCCTCATTTTTTTCCTTTTTCTTTATCTGTGGTATTAGGGATTAAATCTAGAGCTTCACACATGCTAAGCAAATGCTTTACCACCAAAGTTTATTCTCAGGCCTTTGACTTTTTATTTTGAGGTAGAGTATAAGATGCCCAGGCTTGCCTTCAGTTCACTCTGTAGTCTAGAAAGACCTTGAACTGACAATCATCTTGCCCCAACCTCCCTAGTGTTTGGGATTACAGGCCCATGCCACAAGGCCCTACTTATTTTTTTTTTAATTCTTGGTATATAGCCCACACTGGTCTGGAACTCTCCATCCATCTGCCTCAGCATCTGTGTGAATGGTAATTTGCTCTATTTACTTTCCAGATGGCTGATTGATGGCCATTCTCATATTTCACTGGATTTCTAGTAACTTCCTTTTGTGACATAGCAGTCTTAATTTTCAGCCCCATTTTCTTCCTGAGTATGTCCTCTATTATGTTCAGAAAGAGAGGTAAAGTTTCTTTTTTCCTCTTTTTATGCTTGTATAAATCATCAATTTTCTTTACCATCCTAGTTAATAACTTACTTTGATAAATCATTTTTAGTCAAAATATTTTTCCTCTGAACAGTTTTCCCCAACACCTGATGGTGAAAAATTTTGAACTACCAAACAGTTAAAAGAACACTCTGTTCCATACCAATATATCCTTTATATAGATTCTCTAATCGATAAATCTAATAAATACTTATTATACACAGCCACATTTTAATTTTTCCAAGATTATTTGAAAATAAGTTGAAGTACTAATGATATTTCGCCTCAAAGAACTTCAATCTTCATCTCCTAAAAACAAGAGCATTCTCCTCTCTCCCAACTGTAGTTCTATTGTTACAGCTAGGAAACTTAACACCAATCAATAGTATCTTACAATATGCATTTCACATTTAAATTTCCTCAGAGCTCATAATACCCACATCTTTCAATTCAAACAGAATCCAATCAAGTTTCCTTTGCCACATTCTTTTGCCTTTTAACACTATTGTTTATCTTTTTGTGGTGATAGGCCCACTATGAAGTCCAGCCTGGCTGGAACTTACTATGTAACCCAATCTACCTTGAACTCAAGATCCTCCTGTTTTAGCTCCCAATTGAGGTTTTTTTTTTTTATCATCTCCTGATAATTAGGTTTAAGTTTAATGTGTTTTGATAAGAATACTGTGTAAGACTGTATATGTCACTGCATCACCTCAAAAGACATAGTGTTGCAAGGAATGGTGGCGCACACCTTTAATCCTAGCACTCGGAAGGCAGAGGCAGACGGATCTTTGTAAGTTCAAGAACAGGCTGGTCTACAGAGTGAGTTCCAGGACAGCTGGGGCTACAGGGAGACTGCCTCAAAAAGACTAAAAAAAAAAAAAAGACATAGTGCATTACATTAGTGATGAATAGAGGTCCAACATTCAATGTGACTGTCAGATCTATCATTTACAAAACAAGGAATATTTTTCTTTATAGTTTTTTTGAATCTGAGAGCTGGATAGATAGTTTATCAGGTAAGAGCATCAGCTCCCCTTGCAAAGGATTCAGGTTTGGTTTCCATCACACATATGACAGCTAACAACCATCCAAAACTCCAGTACCAGGGGTATGATGCCCTCTTGTACCCTCTTTGGACACTGCACACACATGGTTAATCTACATATGTGTAGACAAAACACTAATATACGTAAAAAAACTAATTTTAAAAACGATTTCAACATTGTTGAGTCCTTCCTTGAATTAATTATTATAAGGACTCAAAGTGGTGGTTTTTAAATAATTCCCCTAAGGACAGTCATGGTGGAGAACTCCTATAATCCTAGCACTTGGGAGGAGAGCCTCAAGTTCACAGCCAACCTCATCCACATAGCAAGTTCTACTATAGCCTGGGCTATATATTACGACTACGGATCCCCAAAAAGGATCATTTCTTTGTATATTGTCTAGATATTTTTCTGTGAAAAAGATATCCCATTTTTATTATCCTGAGTGTGTGTGTGTGTGTGTGTGTGTGCACAGTGCAAGCGCCAGAATGCCATGGCGTTCATGAGGAGGTCAGAGAACAAATTTCAGGGGTCATTTCTCTCCTTCTACTGTGGGTAATAAGAATTGAACTCAGGCTTGGGCTTGTACAGTGAGAGTTTTTACCTTGTGAGCCATCTCATTTGCCCAGAGATCCTGGTCTTTAATCTCTTTCCATATATATATATATATATATATATATANTTGTTTTGAAATAATATCTCATACTATATCCTATGTTGGACAGGAACTCACTATGGACCTTAGGCTAGCTTCAAACACACAATCTTCCTGTCTCAGTGTTTCAGATGCTGGGATTACAGGTGTATGCCACCACACCCAGTCCCACAATTCTTTTTTTAAAGTACAGTTATTTATTTATTTATTTATTTATTTATTTATTTATTTTTTTATTTATTTATGTATGTGTGCATGTGCACATAAGTGCATGGCACACATTCACACATATGTGAACGTGAGCATGTGGAGGGCAGAGGACAACTTGCAGAAGTTCATTCTCTCCTCCTATCGCTGGGGTCCTGGGGATCAAACTCCTGTTGTCAGGCTTCCTGGCAAGTTCCTTTACTCACTGAGTAATCTTACCAGTTCCTTCATAATTCTTTTTGTTACTTAAATTGCTCTAATTTTATTAGGCAACATTACTTATGGCAAAATGTGCCTTCTGATTGGTAAATAGTATATCTGGTTTGGTAGGCACTCTAAATAAACTATAAATTACTGTTGAAGCCATAGATACAGCCTCAGACTTCCTTTAGTGTGGTGACTGCTAATATGGCCTTCTCATATGAGGAGCCCAGGCAACTAAGGCTATGGAATTATTAAAACATAGTGTCTTCTCTGGGGCAGAAGGCTGTTAAACTAGCGTAGATCAGATCTGTCTTCTGTGAATTCTGTTGCCTTGTACCTAAACTATCACTTAGGAGACTACAAAGAATGGCTGTAGTCCAGGTGTTTAGCTCGTTCTTTGATTTGCTGCAAGCATGCTTGTGGGAGGAAAACAGTAAATGCTGATGCTGGTAAGTGGTAATTTCGGTTCTCTAATGACCTCCAGCAGACTTATCTCAAATGCAGGTAGATTTATGAATCTTAGAGTTTAATCCAATCCATGAAGATAGCCTGATGGGGACTGCAATATTTTCAAAAAGATACTCAGAAAAATCTTACATTCAGTTCATCTCTCTCCCTTGCCTCCTGTACTTATCCATGAGTCTGAGTCATCCTTCCTGTATTTTGTTTTGGAAAGTAAATATCTTTCTTATATGAAAATACACACACATGGACACAAATAAAGTTATATATATATATNTATTATCATAGCTTGATTTTTACCACTCACTAAAATCCTGAAAATCATTCTTATTAATGAGAGCCCTTCATTTCTAAATTGGGTGTTTGGGGGCTCAATGGGTAAAGGCACTTACTGCCAAACTTGAAGGCTTGAGTTATATTACTGGGACACACATGGTGGAAGGAAAAATGGACTCCTGCAAGTTGTGCCCATGCACAAATAGTCATAAAAAATAAGAAAATAATGCACTATAAATTTAGTGTTTCATTGTGTGTAGACATATCAAAGTGGATAGAACTGGCCTCCTATGATGGCTTTGTAAATAATTACAGAAGCAGCATGTCCTGATGCTTACCTGTAGTCTCAGCTACTAGACAGCATAAGTTCAGAGTTTCCTGCTAGCTTGGGCGAAAGGGACACTTTGACACTCTACCTTTAAAAGAAAAGAAAAATTATAAGTAAAATAAAAAATAATTCCCCATAGTAGTGTACAACTGCAATAGCAGCACCCAGGAGGCAGCTGAGGCAGAAGGATAGTGAGTTCAAGGTCAAGTTGGGCTATACATTATCAAATAAATACAAATATTTTTGAAGTACCCATAATAAATAATCCTACCCATAATAAATAATCCTGTTTGTCGAAGTATACTATTAGGGTAAATTCTCATTCATTATCTTTCTCTATTTTAAAATTTTTATTATTTTTTATGTGTATGAGTGTATTGCCTGCATAACCTACATGTATGTAAGTGTACCCATGTTGTACAATTCCCCATAGGTTGGATGCCCTGGAAATGGAGTTACAGATGTTTACCTGCCATGTGGGTGTTGAGAACTGAACCTGGGTCCTCTATGGCCTAACTGCTGAGTCATCTTTCCAGATCCCCTTTGTAAATATTTTATTTTATATATTATGAGTGTTTTCCCTGCATGTCTGTAAGTGTGCCACGTGCAGAGACCAGAAGAGGGTGTTGTATCCTCTGGAACAGCCCCCATTTTGGTGCAGGGAATTGAACCTGAGTCTCCTTAAAGGACAGCAATTTTCTTAACCACTGAGCAATCTCTCCAGACCCCTCTCTCTTGTAAGATAATGTCTCATGCTAGTTAACCAGGCCTCCTTTCCCAAACCCCCACTGGCCTGACACTACGTAAAGTAGGCCAGCCTGGAACTTGCAATCTGTCTCAGTGTCCCAAGTGTCTGTCACTATGTCTCATACATATTTGCACCTTAGCCATCCTTTAACTTTGGGGTTTTATCATTTTTAAAATTTTTGTTTTTATGAGTGTATTCTCCACATGTTACACCCGTGTTGTACAATTCCAGCAGAGGTCAGAAGAGGGGGTGAGATCTCTGGAACTGGAGTTAAAGATAATTACCCTCCCCCCACCCCTGCGTCTGTCTGTGCAGAGACTGTAACTCCAGTCCTCTGCAAAAACACAGACAGTGCTCTTTAAGGGCCAAGCCATCTCTCCAGCCCATGTTTGGTTTGATTTTTAAACTTCAGCTCCACTTAATTCGTGTCAGCTGAGTTATTTCTCTGGGCAACTTGCTATGACTTTAGTAAAGTACTTAAGCTACTGAAAATCAACAACTACCAAGTTTCCGGGAACAGAACGTTCTCATGACCCTGCTCCAGGGTCTGTTTTCTAGATGCTCCTCCTGGGTCCAGGGAGGTTGCCTCCACCTCTGCTGGCCGCGCGCTTTGTGACATCATCACTAGGCTAGACCAACTGCAGCTACGGAGATTTCTGTCTCCTTGTCCTTCGAGTTCGCTTCTTTCAAATACCTGACTTCTTAGATTCACCTCAACTAACGTCTCTTTCACTTCATACTCAAAATTTTTGAAAGTGACAGATTAATAAGACGCCCAGCCGCGCATGTGCACACCATCTCCCGGCTGCCATACTCCCCTCCCTCGCCTTCGCAGTGGTGTCATCCGACCGCTTTTGGCGGGCGCGTGTGCCACCTCCCCCTCAGTAGAGGAAGGCGGAGCGTAACATCTCCCCACCTCTGAGTGGAGACTGGTAACTGCAAGACCCTGAACGACGTAAGGAGAGAGGGAGGTATCAGAGTAGTTGGCGGATTTTCCCAGCCGCTGCCGCTGTGAGAACTATGAGCGAAAAAACCTCGGCGGTGTCCAGTAGCGGCCGGCGTAATCGCGACAGGGGACGCGAAGTGGAAAGGGCCGGCGAAGGCCAGCGTTCCCGGACCGAGATCTCCGGGGCGGCGCCCCGCGTGGGCCAGGTCTCCCACTTGCAATGGCAGACAGTCTCCACAAGCTTGCCAGAGTCTGAGATGAACGCGACCACGCGGGAAGTGGCTAGTTGCGTGAGCCACACGCTTGTCTCCCGCCTCAGTGCTGACTCTCCCGCTAGGGTTGCCTCCAACTCCAAAATTTGTTCCCGGGCTTCATCGCCCGCAGCCAAAATACTAGGCTCCCCACAATTGCCTCTAACTCCTCCCTCTCCAGCTCAGGGCCCCAGCCTACATCTGTAACTGGATCGCGCCAGCCCTCCGTCTCCTCCCGAATGTCTATGTCTGAGCAAGGGTCCTCGCTGACTTCCATACCCAGCACCTCCCTAGAATCAGAACCAGAGTCTGTCCCTGCCTCAGTGGCCAGCAGTCCCCAAGACTACGCAGTAGATGACCCCACTCCGCCCATGTTAGCTGGCTACCCCTAGGGATTGGTACTAGAACACCAGGTACTCAGTAGCACGTCCCTACATTCCTTACAACTACCTCGAAATCCCCAAAACACCCCACGAGTGTCGACGGAAGATGCCACCACACCCTTTCTTTCGAGCTGTTTGGTTGTCCTCAACATCACAGTCTGGACCCTGTTTCATTTCCTGGCTACCCACGCCAAGACCCGATAGCTCAGTATCTGGGTCAGCAAACCCCCCACTGCTCTTCCCCTGAGTTTTGATGCAAGATCCCCCTTCCTGCCAGACCAACACTAGAATGCCAGTACCAGTACAAGGGCCAGCCCTGCCCTGCGTGCTGGGCTCCCCCGAGTATCTCAGGAAGGATCAGCTCCGCCCCTGGGCGCTCCCCTAGCCGCAGCACAAGGGCCCGCTCCGCCCCCAGGGCTGAGCTCCCCCCTGGTATGGGTAGAAAGATCGACTCCGCCCCTGGACGCCAGGCTGCATATGGTCCGAGAGTCCAGGACAGTCCACCCTCCTAAACAGGAGTCTCTGGAGGAGCTCATCCGAAGCATGGCGAATCCGGAGAAACTGAATACCACAGGCCACAAGTTCGACGTAGTCGTGATTGGAGGCGGCATCTCTGGTCAGTATGGACTTTAACAGGGGCTTGAGGGGCTCTGACTGGCCAGGGGTGGGGGACTTGCAGTATTGCTATGTTTGGAGGTCTGCTTGATGCTTGCAGGAGTATTACTGTGGCAGGTCCCCAGATCCTGCGAGTTGGAGGTGGGGGCTGGGTCCGTTTGCTGGTGGTAGGAACTGGAGGACGGAGGCAAATAATTTTATTCCTATTAAATACTAAGGTTTAGTTAGCTCTTTCCGTGCAATTACACTTAACACATTATGTTTGTTTCCTCTGTCCTCCGCAATCCTGTGGGGAGGGGACCAAATTTGCTCCTGTTTTACAAAACCAAGCAACTATGGTTTGAGAGTTTTAGTCACTCTCCTGAGCTCTAATTACCTCTGTGGCAAGCCTCTGATTTTCTCTCCTTTTAAGACCTTCACTTCTAATTCCTTAGGTGGCTGTTTGGCCTTGCTGATTTCACATCCTTCCCATTGAACAGAACAGAACACCAGCATACAGATAGGTGTTTGTACTGCTGAGGTGGAAGTAGGATTAGTTCAGTCCTGCTCTTCTCTAAAGCATCTTCACTTAGAGAACTGCTTGGTAAAAAAAGAAGTCAAAAGTCATTTATTAAGGGAGGTTTCAGTGAGTTTCAACATACTCCTGCTGTTTTTTTCAGGCGTTGACTAAAAGTATACCGCATTGTATTGCCCAAAGGGAATCTCTTCATAAAGCAGGAGCTGAGGCAGGTCAGGGATTGAATCCACTTGCTAAGAGCTGCACTACCTGCTTCTTTTCCTCTGGTCTGGGCTTAGGCCAGATCAAGTAAGGGGTACATGACTTTTTATTTCTTTTCCTTGAGAACTTATCAGTATTTGTATATTAAATTGCCACTTTTGTTGTCATTATTGGCAGAATTTAAGGAATGTGTTTCAGCTCTAGCTAGAAGCCCATGTGGGCTTGTCCCCTTCTCTCCAGGTGTTAACAGTTTCAGAAATATATTTCCAAGATCTGACTTAGGGAGAAAGAAGGTAGGAAGGAGTAAATAGGGTGGCCCTACAGTAATCATTGAATGTATGATCCTTTTGAATGGAGTGTTAGAAGGCTTGTATATTAATTTGGGGATATGGGTAGCTTTGGATTTATCCTATTCAAGGTAAACATTTCTAATCACCAAATTGGTATGGACTGTTGCTTTGGCAGTTCAAGCCAACATCAGTAACAATATACATGTGTGTTGCAGCATTAAAGGAAAAGCACATCCCAGTGGAGAGTAAGAAAGTGGGGCATTTTACTCTCCTCCCTCTCCTTCCTTTCCTCTCCTTCCTTTCCTCTCCTTCCTTTCCTCTCCTTCCTTTCCTCTCCCTCCTTTCCTCTCCCTCCTTTCCTCTCCCTCCTTTCCTCTCCTTCCTTTCCTCTCCCTCCTTTCCTCTCCCTCCTTTCCTTCCTCCCTCCCTCCCTTCCTCCCTTCCTTCCTCCCTTCCTTCCTCCCTTCCTTCCTTCCTCCCTCCCTTCCTTCCTTCCAGCAAGCACTTGTTGAGTGCCTACAATTAAGTGGACTGGCATTTCAAAAACCCTAGCAGTATTACTGGTGAACACTAGAAAATAAAGATGATGGTATGATTCAGTGTGAATTGATTACGAATTTTGTTTCAAATGCTTTTGGATATGCCATAAAACTTCCCTGTTAAGATTTACACACTTTTGTCTCACTTACCCTCACACTTATAATATATGGTCAATAATTAGCATTTATTGTGTTATAACATCTCAGAAGAGTACATATTCTAAATGATATTACTCAGAATTGATCCACATTAACAGTTACATCTTCGCACAAAGAATAGTAGTGTTCCGACATATCTCCTTTTTGTCATTTAAAATATAACAGAGCATTTCTTTCAGCCAAAATAACCTAGTTAATGTCCACCCACCAGTTAAATAACTTTTTAATCCTACGGTAGTACTTGTGAAAGGAAACAACCCTACTCTTTTGTTAGTTTAGTGGTTTATTTAACATACTCTGCCCTTTATCATCATCCATCATCTATAACCCATTTATTTTGAAATTCTTTCCATACTCTCTCTGATATTCTAGGATCTTGAAGTTTTATCCCATGTTGACCATAAATTTTCCATTTCTTTGGTTGAACTTATGGTTTTACAAACTTATACTTTTGAAACCACCTTAAGGTTCTGCTGCTGATTGCTTTGGGGCTCTTATTTCTCTTCTTTCTCATTTTAGTATTCTAGTGTTCTCTTATCTGTAGAAAGCTCTCTAGTCTTTAATTTGAATCCTTTTCTTTCTCTGAACTCATAGCTTATCTTCTCCTGAATATTTCACACTTAAAGTACTGCAGATTCAACACATCTACCCTTTCCATCACGTTTGACACATTTTCTCTCCTTTTTGTTTCTGAGAAAGGATCTTGCAGAGCCCAGGCTGAATTTTAACTCACCATGTAGCCAGAGATGATCTTGAATTTTCGATCCTCTTGCCACTACTTCAAAGTACCAGAATTACAGGTGTGTGCCACCATGCCCAGTTTTTTGTTTTTATGTGGTACTGGAGATCAAACCCAGGGCTTCATACATGCTAGGCAAGTCTCCCAAACGCCACATCCTTTTCTTTCAACTTCTACACCCTTATCATTTTTGTAATGTGCTAGAAATTAAACACTAGGCTTTACTTTAAACACATGCGCTACCACTAAGCTACATATCCAGCCCTTTTTTACTCCTTTATCAGGACTTTTTGGCTCCTATTTTCAACTAATTCCTCCTCTGCATCCTCAGTTACCATCCTCATGCCGCCATCTCAAGGATAGAGCCTGACTCCTGAAGCTTACCTGATCATAACACCTTTCTAGTGGCCATGCTTTACAACAGTGGCTGTCTCTTCACATTCATCCTACATTAATTATTCTTCCAGACTTGGATTACTTGGAGCACTTCTTTCTCATCCTTCATATCAAGACCTTTGATGGCCTCATATGACCAGCCTCTCAAGACCCAATCCACACTGGCAGTTATCTGGGTCCACTTTACTGGACGGATAGTATTACTCACTTTTCCCCAATATGGATTTTAGCTTTAGTCAGACTGTCTCTTTCCAGTGCTATCCCATGTTTTACTTTGTCTCCTCATGCCTTCCCTGTTTTCATCTTTACATGGAAGTGCTTCTGTCTAACAATTCATATCTATCCTGCCATACCTGGGTGAAAATCCTTTCCTTGATCACTCTGACTTCTATTGATTTTTCTCCCCCCTTACAGAGATTTTAATATGTGCTTAAAAGATACACTTATTTTAGGTCTCTTATTTCGTAATTTGATTATTAAGGACAGTGTTTCGGCATCTGATTTTAGATGTTAGGTTTTAGTCAACTGTCCCAGACAGAATAACCCCAAAATTGATGAACAATTTTAATATTTGCCCTTATCTGGGAATTTCTGAAATGGTTCCCTTTGGAGAGAGAAATAAGAATTGAAAAGAGAAGCACACTTTGTTAGGACAATGTGTATATACTTAATGGGTTGGAGGGGGCTTAAAACACAATTAGCTCAATCACCTATGATTTTAATCTGCCTGACAGCATCTCTTTAGTGATTACCTAATTATACCTGTGAATACAGCTAGGAAAGGGGGATACTCTATTCCTTTAAGCATCTCAGGTGCTCAGGCTTCTGGATTAATTCAGAAATTTTACAGCCTCCACCATATATGCTAGAGAGTGATTAGATCACAGGGATATAAAGATAACTAGCATCCCTGCCAGAAAAGTGTCCTTATCCTCTTGGAAGAAGTAACTAAGCTGGTAAATAATTGAGGTGAGTGCAGTGATATAAATATTAATATTATGGATAGCCACAGAGTACTGAGACCTTGTTAGGGAAATAGGATTTTATCAGGTAGGGATAAGAGGATGGGAAAAAAGACATTCCAAACAGCAGAGACCAGAGGAACATTGGTATAGTGTTATGAGGATATAAGCCAGTCATGAAAAATGCTTAATTTAAGCCTCTAGGAATATGATTCTGAGAGCTACAGGAGGATTCAGTGTGCTTTGTCTGCCTGTGAGTTTTGTGTCTGTGAATTGTGAAGGGTTAGCACATAACCAGTGAAAACATTTTAGTCATAGTGCTGGATGGTACTTAGTGAATGAATAGAAACTTTCCTCGTGGTTTTGTTTGGGGTTTTTGGCAATTAAATGCTATGTCATAAAGAGTTTTCACTGTTCAAAATTTTATCTATAAACTGGGCTCTACTAAAACAATTGAGAGCTCTAGAGCCCCCTGGGTCTCACATTGTATTAAATCAGTGGGGATTGAATTTTCTCATTATCCAAAACAGAAAAGCTGTTTTATCAGAATAATGTTTTGAGTAGTACATACTATGTTTTTCTTTTTGGTGAAATACATATCCATAAGAATAATTTATGTGAGGATCATTTTAAACATTTTAACCATGAACTTGGCAGCACATACTGTGTGACTTTGCAATGATTAAGAAAAGCTCCCATTTAAAAAGAGGGTACTGATTATTGATACCATAGTTATTGGATACTCTGAGGTTCAGTGAAGCTGAGAATTTTGTGTCTTTTAGAATACTTCTTTACCCTACTTTTTCATCAAAATAAACTAGAATATTTTCGTTCTATTGTGCAAATTAAGGATTTTTTTTGGTTCCTGAACAGTGAAAGAAGAATTACATTTATTTGGGTTCTGAGTTTAAATATTTTTAAACTTTTGGCTGGATCTGACAGTTAATAGGCAGTTTTAATGTTTAGTTAGAACTAACTAATTTGAATTTATGCATAATTCTCAGCTACTGTGACAAATGTTTTTGTAAAATAAATCTAAGTATAGTATAATTACATGGATCACAGAGAGGAAATATGGAGAAAAATATCTTAGCTTATCATTGTTGAATATTGTTATCACATAATCTGTAGAGTTGTGGTAGTGTAGAGATATTTTAACATGAAAATCTTTCAGTATTTGTATTCAGCAGTATCCAGAAATGGTCAGTCTATATTTTACTTTTGTATCACTTACAGGAGCTAGCAAAAGTACTCAGCACTGTGAGTTTGAAGTTTTTACACCCAATAAGTATTTACCTGACTTGCATGTTTGAGATGCATAAATTTTTGTAATAAGTTTGTAAGTTTGGGGTTTTTTTTGAGTGATAAGAACTTCACAAAAAAATGTATTACATTTTTAAAAGTAAGCGTTGGAGACAAGTTAACTGTTTAGCATATTGTGACAAATTATATAAAATTTTAGCCAGCAATTTGTATATTCCTTTAGGTAAACTCTTCCCTTTTGTCATCTAGCATTATGAATTAGGGCAATTCAAAGACTTTTAACTGTTTTTTTTCATTTGGTGGTTGAATTAAATGTGGCTAGAGTTCAGGAGTGGAGTATATATATGCTGCCATGTGCAAGGCTTTGTGTTCAGTCCCCAGTACTTCACAAAAATGTGGAGATGCTGGGCATGGTGATATATACCTTTAATTCCAGCACTTTGGAGGCAGAGGCAGAAATCTCTGTGAGAGCTAGGCCAGCCTGGTCTACTTAGTGAGTTCCAGGCCAGCTGAGGCTACAGGGAGCCTTTTTCTTGAAAACAAACAAACAAAAAAGATAGGGGAGTCAAAGGATATAGCTCAGTTGATAGAGTGCTTGCCACCATGAATGAAGCCTGAGTTTGATCTACAGCACTATGTAAATGAGGCATCTTGCTACCCACATGTAATCCCAACAGTTAGGAGGTTGAAGCAAGAGTATAAAAATTTCAAAGTCACACTCAGATACATAGTGAGATGGAAGCCATTCTGGGACATAAGAGCCTATCTCAGGAAAAAAAAAAAAAGGTTGGATTAAGTTCTGTTTGATATATTGTATTTTTTGGTATTTGGGGTGATAGATTCATAAAGGTTTTTATATTTTAGGTTAATTTTTTGCACCGTTTCACAACACTATTTTCTTCTACCTTTTTAAATATATCTTTTGGTTCTTTTGGTAATAGCTTTGTAAAGGTTTCTATTAGGTTTATTTTTGCACCATTTCACATCACTCTTTTCTTCCCTGCTTTATTCTAGAAATGCTTTGCTTTATCTTTTATACTAACACCCTAACCTAACTCAAATCAGCACTCAGATATTTTCTTCATGGATTTTCTGAGTTTGAGAACTTTTCTACTTGCTAGGATAAAGTAGACAAAACTCTACTTATTAACAATATTTGATTGACCAGGTAAGAGTGTCAGTAAGAGTACAAACAAGACGATAACCTTTTCAGAGTTAATTACATATTACCCATGTCCAAGAGTCTCAATAGCTGCCCATGAGAATCAAAATGATTCAAAAAAATCAAAATGGAGGCTTACAAAGGTAAGTGAATTATCAAATGCTACAAAAGTTTTAGTGACATAACAAGACCTTTGATCCTCAAAAATAATGATTTTTAGGATAGTCCATTTCTGTTCCCCATTTCACTAGATTTGCTCTGTAGACTAACCTGTAGATCTGAAGTAAACTTTACTTTGCTGCTTGATGTTCTAAAACCTAGTAGCTATTATCTGACAGTAATTTATACATGTGACTATATTATATGCTATTGTTTTGTGTATGTTACATTTAAATGTATGGTGTATCTTATTAGGTATGATGACTTTTTTTTTGGTCTTTTCGAGACAGGGTCTCCCTATAGCCCAGCTGGCCTTGAACTCACAAAGATCTGCCTGCCTCTGCCTCCCAAGTGCTAGGATTAAAGGTGTGTGCCACCACTCCCGGCTAGGTATGATGACTTTCATATGACATATTTACTTTTTTATTTTTATTGTAAATATAGTGTGTGTGTGTGTGTGTGTGTGTGCAGGTGTGCTGTGCCAGAGTGTAAATATGGAACTCAGAGATTAAACCTGTGAAATCAGTTCTCTCTTTTTTTTTTTTAATAATGCTTTTATTGATGTTTTGTGTATTTCAGACATCATTTCTCAGTTCAGTTTAGAAATATTCCCCTTTCCCTTCCCCCACTTCACCCCAGATCATGCATTCTGCCATACATATCTTGCATGTTTCACTCTGTCTTTTTTTATGTTTAGGAATTCACATTTTCCTCTAATTTTATATTACTCTAAAATATGAATACATACTTTCTACCCATATACAGTAATTACAGAGTTTGAAAGTAAGTGGTGGATCGATTCTAGAGCCCGTTAAGATATTTACATTATAATAACATAGTTTCTTTCAGATAAACAGAAATATAACAATAACGTTGTTCAGCTTGCCTTTCATCTGGGGATTTGGTGTTAGCATCCACAAATGAGGGCATTTGCCACTTGTTTTTCTGGAACTATTTTACTTCACTTGGCATAATGGCTTTGAGTTTCATTCATTTACCTGCAAAGTTCATGATGTCATCTTTCTTTACCGATGAGTAGTACTCCAGATGATAGCAATCTTAAACCAAGTCTGAAACCAATCCTCTTTGAAAAGGAATAATGAATTTTATAGAGGCATAATAGACCATTTAATAAAGCACTGGCCACCCTAGCAAAGCTGGAAAACAATTTCCATGTCTAATCCCAGTTCTATTCATTAGCTACTGCATATCAAATGGACACAAATCTTCAAATGCTGTGTTTGCCACACCAACAATCCATTCTAACTAAATGAGCACACAGGTCTGCAGGTCAGCTGATATGGATTGTTGTAGTTAAGCATTGCTGGGCAACTCTCTGTTGGTAGGCTTGGCCTCAAAATGCAATCTGGGTTCAAGTTTGTTCCTTATGTATTGAAAGACAGTGGCCTTCTCAGAGGAAAACCCAAAGCACTAGAGCCAAACCAATTAGAACAAGCAAAACTGACACCTTTGCACAAAATCTGGAAACTCTATTAGCCTTGTGTTTTATGGCCAAGTTCAATATCAACAGACTAANGAGTTAAAGACAGTTCTCAGCTGCCATGTGGGTGCTGGGGATCGAACCCGGGTCCTCTGCAAGAGCAGTCGGTGCTCTTAACTGCTAGGCCATCTCTCCAGCCCCATTGAATATTCTTGAAACCATTTCAGGGTCATGGTACCTGTAGTATATTTTGCACTGATTCTGCGACCTCACAGAATTGATAAATCACAAGTATTCAAAATATTCTAACTGGCCCGTCTTGGTGTTACACAACTTTAAGCCAAACACTGTGGAGGCAGAAGCAGGTAGATATCTGAGTTTGAGGACAGCTGGAGCTACATGGGAACCCTTTCTCAACACCCCCTCTCAAAATATTTCTAAGTGGATACAGAGATGAATACATGTAATCCTAGCACTTAGGTGGAGGCAGGAGGATCAGAGATTTAAGGTCATCTTAAACTACATATGACATTCAAGGCTAGCTTAAACTACATGAGACCCTGCTTCAAACAAAGAAGCAAGCATGAAAAGCTTAATTACATTAGGCAACTTGTGGTAGTAAATTAGTTAGACCATGATGAACTAGTCACAATGTTAGGTTAAAAACTAAGCATAAATTTTGTTTTGTTTCATTCTGTTATTTTAAGAGAGGGTCTCATGTACCCAAGCTAGCCTCAGACTCATTATATAGCTGAGGATGATTTAGAACTTCTAGTTATCCTACATCCACCTCTAAAGTTCTAGATTTGCAGTCCATCTTATGTGACACTAAGGATTGAACCCTAGGTTTTGTGCATCTTAGGCAAATACTCTACCAATTGAACTCTGTCCTTAGCTGAACAAGATTACTTTTAGTTATTTAAAAAATTGATATTTAAAGATTATATATATATATATATTCATGTAGAGCATATATTAAATATGCATTTAAGATTTATTATGTGTTTGTTATAGTTTATAATGATCATTGGCCTTAGAAGTGTTAGATAAAATGTAGCCCTAAATAGAAGAGGAAAGTTTTGATTAGAGGGTATTTTTTTTTTTTTTTGGTCTTTTCAAGACAGTCTCCCTGTAGCCCCGGCTGTCCTGGAACTCGCTCTATAGACCAGGCTGGCCTTGAACTCACAAAGATCCACCTGCCTCTGCCTCCCTAGTGCTAGGATTAAAGGCGTGTGTTACCGTGCCCAGGTAGATGGCATTCTTATTTGATCTGTTAGCCCATTTGTCTTTGCAGTGACTTATGAAAGACATAGGACCCTTCTGTGTGGCAGAGGTTACAGCTATGAGTCTGTATTGCTGTTGGTATAGGCTGAACATCCCTAACATGAAGATCCAAAATCTGAAATTTTTAAGTGGATAATTTCACATCTGACTTCACATGACAAGTTATAGTCAGAAACCAAACACACGAAAAGTATTATAGTACTTTAAGCCTTTAAATATCAGGTGTATATGAAACATATGTGAATTCTGTGTTTAGACTTGGGTTCTACCTTCCAAATTTTACATATATGCAAATATAACAAAATCCAAAAATCTTTTGGTTTACCTAAGCATTACAATAAAGGGCAGTCAATATGCACTTGATGTTGGTTCACAGGTCCAGGGCACAGAGAAGAGAGCAGGTAAATCCACCTAAAGGAAATTACAGTGGACATAGTTCAGGGAGGAAGTACTGCTTGACAGAAGTGTCATAGATTTTAGATAAAGTCACTGTGGTAAAGATATCATTTAAAATGATCATTTCCAAATTAAATGAGTTAACTGTGAGTTGTGACTTACATCAAAACCATTTTCTTGGGGCTGGAGAGATATCTCAGCAGTAAAGAGCAGTGACAGTCCTTGCAGAGGACCCAGGATAAATTCCTACCACCCACGTGGCAGCTAACAACTATCTGTTATTCCAGTTCCATGGGATCCAACACCCTCTTCTGACTTCCATGGGCATTGTCTGAAATGGGTACACTTACATGCAGGCAGTACAGTCATACACATAAAATAGAAATAATAATAATAAAACATTGTATATAAAAACATATTTTCTTGCGTGGATACTTTCAATCATTCATCAATCTATTCATCAATATCAACGGAATAGATAGATAGATAGATAGATAGATAGATATAGATATATAGATATATATCAAAATTATGACCTCCGGGAAAAAAAAACTGGGATGGGGAAAGGGGCAGAGGGGGGGGGAAAGTATCCAAATTGGACTGAAAAATGATGTATGAAATATACAAAATGTCAATAAAAAAATAACATAAAAAATTTTTTAAAATTTATCAATGGAGTGCTCATTTTGTCCTTGGACAAAATTTGTGAGTTTTGCTCTCTGCTTCTTGCTTTGGGAATGTTGCCTTGAAAACTTTAGTGTAGGCGGGGCATGGTGGCACATGCCTTTAATCCTAGCACTTGGGAGGCAGAGGCAGGCAGATCTCTGTGAGTTCAAGGCCAGCCTGATCTACATAGTGAGTTCCAGGACAGCCGGAGCTACAGGGAGACCCTGTCTCAAAACAAACAAACAAACAAAAAACCTTAAAACTTTATTCTAAACTAATGTTTGATTACATTTTTTTTATTGTCCTTAAAGTATTCAGTCCAAGAATCCAAATGTGCAGTTATGTAAGAATTCTGTGATGTACTCTACATATTCTGGGGTGATAATAAATGACAAACATTGAAAATGTCACCTTTAGGAATAAAGAGAATAATTAGGCAAGGTAGCAGAGTATAAGCCATGGCTACATGAGCTTTGCTGTCAAACTTAGCTTATGTTTTAGACATTATTTATCCTACGACACTGCCTAGGAGTGTTTATTGCTACAACTATTTGAACAACCTTAAAATAAATGCAACCAGATTTTCTAAACTGTGTTTTGACATACAGTCTTTAAAAAGAATGGCAGAGAATACAGAAATGCTGAATTTAATGAGTTACTTTTTGCTGCAGGACTTCTCAGGACATTTAATATGCCAGTGTTCTCTGGGAATTTCTCCCCCAAATGGAAAAAGTATATGTATTGCAACTTCCATAAACATTGATACTTTTTCCTTGTAGTGTCTTGCAGGAGGATTAGTGTTCTATAAAATTTTGGAAACTGTCTTTAAATTTTAACCCAGTATGCAGAATCTGAAGATGGTTATGTGGAACACTTACAGTGTATTTGAAGTTTCAGTGAAAGGAATGGTCAAATAATGAATTAGGAAGTAATTGTATTCCCTCACTTAGGTGAGATTTGTTTAACTAAAATGATGATAAAATGCTGAGCAATAATCAAATAAATTGAGACTGTCTAGACGACCAGTCTGTTCAATTCAGGGCCAATTAAAGTTAATTGTTAGCTTTCTTCTATTTATCACTTGAGACAGCACTATGTTTTTAACTCATCGAAGTCAAAAGAATTGTAAGATTTGACCTTTTCAAATGCATAACATGATTTCTCTGAAAGGAACACAAAATCCAGATGGATGCAGGTATGGATTAGCCAGTGCATAGACAGGAATGGTTGTATGAATCAGTAATGAGCTTGTGTGTATACTGATATTCTCTGTTCTCTTCTGCCAGCAAGCATAGTACTGGCTTAAAAAATGTCCTACTAATACTTACAATTTTCTGACCTTCTTCTCTTGGGCATGTAGTTTAAAATGACTTGATATCCTATCCTTGTCATGTTTTCTTAGTTGCTAGGCTGATTAGGCTCCTGTACATGAACTCACACTTAGCAACATCTAGGGTTACAAGCTTGACTCAATGGGACTTAACATAATATGACAGGATACATGAAATCTGGTGGGGGGGCAATGGAGGTGTAGATAGGGGAGGGGGTCTAAATATGATTAAGATGTATGAAATGCACAAAAATAAATTGCGTATTAAAAATAAGGTAAGGGCTAGAGATGTAGCTCAGTGGTATATTGGTGGCCAAGCACTGAAAAAAAAGGAGAAAGCCTCAGTTAGCATTAAAGCCTGCATTGTAGCCAGGCATGGTGGTACACCCCTTTAATCTCAGGACTTGGAAGGCACAGGCATGCAGATCTTTGTGAGATTGAGGTCAACCTGTTCTACATAGTGAGTTCCAGACCAGATGGGGGCTACAGGAAGACCCTGTATAAAAAATAAACCCAACCCTGTCCTGTTGTCCTAATTCACTTGAGCATGGTTTTATTTTCTGAGTATGTGGTTCTTCTAGTCGTTGCAACAAGCATTTGGGTGCCTGTAATATGTCAGGCTCTATTCTAGGGGAGTAGAGATGTAGAATAAATAAATTTGTGTTTTCAAGAAGTAAGAAATTTGCAGAAAGCTGGCATAGTCGCATAGGTTTGTAATCCCAGATTTCTGGATGCTGAGAGATGAGTAACCTTTGATGACATCCTGGGCCTCTATACCTTGACCCCATCTGATCTTTTCCTCACTCTTTGCTGTTTGGCCATACTAGCTCCATTGTGTATAACACACACATTGTACCTTTAGATACTTCAAACCATCTTTCTAAAATAGGATACTTGCTATTTTCCCATAACTATTTTTCTCCCTGACTGTTTCCAACTTAGTAAGTGACATCATTTACCCAATTTCTCAGGTCAAAAATTTTGGAGCCACTCTTGACTCTTCTCATTTTGTCATATAACACAGTTGTTAAAATGCAGTTCCAGGGGAATCCAACGCCCTCTTCTGACCTCCACGGCATTGCACGACACAGGTGTGCCAACCTACATGCAGACAGTACACTCATACATATAAAATAATAAATTAATTAAAATGGCTAGTACTATTGTATTAGCCTCAAAATGTGTTCTCAATGTGACCACTTCTTTCACTGCAGTCACAGCCACCCTGAGCCCCGTGTTCTTTCATCCTTAAGCTTGTAGTTAGTGTCCTTTGCTTCTCTTCTGTTTCTAGTGATTCTGCTTCTTATCCTTCCTTCCTTCCTTCCTTCCTTCCTTCCTTCCTTCCTTCCTCTTCTTTTTTCTTCCTTCTTTCTGTCTTTTTAAGACAGGGTCTCCCTGTAGGCCCAACTGGCCAGAAACTCACTATGAAGCTATCATTCTGGCCTCAATCTCACAGAGATCCACCTGCCTTTGCCCCCCGCCCCAGGTAGTGGGATCAAAGGTGTGTGCCACCACACCTGGCATAAGATTATCTTCTAAAAAGTTAAAATGAGTATCTCTCCATCTTACAACCATCCAGTGGCACTTCTATTCATGCTTATACCAAAATTCAATCTCTGCTGGATACAGGGTCCTTTGCCATTTTGTCCTCTTTAGAAACTTCCTAGTCTGGTTTCCTAACAAAATTTCCCTTTGACAACAGTAGGCTCATTATTTTTTGAACACAGCTGCCTTGTTCCTATCTTCTCCAAATATTTCCATGGCACACTTCCTTACTTCATTAACTTCTTTGCTTTAATATCACCTCTGAGATGCTTTCACTAATGATTCTGTCTAAAATAATATTTTCTACTTCAATTCCTCTCTCTGGGTTTGGTGTGCTTTATCTTTGTAGTTTTAGTACTTCTATAACATTTTATAACACTTAATGTCTATTTCTGATGTGTTTCCAAGTCTGCCCAGTAAAATTATGCTTTATGATGACTTGCTTATATACACCTATATCACACCTAGTTTGATGCTTGGGACCTAGTAGGAGGACAGTATTATATATTGGCAGAATAGATAAATAATGAATTTAACTAGCTTTGTGGTATTGTGAAAGTATTAAAAATAAATAATTGGCTAGCCCTTGCCATATAATGCTAAATTAAATTGGCAATGCTGAATATTGCTACCTAATTTATAGGTTTAATTCTACTGTGGCTTTATCATTAAACAAATTGTTAAATTAGTCACTCCAAATGTTCTGGAACCCTTTCCAAATTGCTTTTGACGAGCTGGCTTAAATAGCTCCATTAGCAATTTGCATGTCATTAATTGTAGTCTTGTATTCAATGCACTCAAACATATGTAAGCATATGTTTATCTTACCGAATAACCCTAAGAAATTCTGTTCATGTCCTAAGGAAGTACTTATCCATAGAACATCCTCTGAAGGATGAGTTGGAATAATCAAGATTAAATTAGCAAGATGTTATATGTTTGTAATCTTAGTGTTTAGGAGGCCGAGGCAGGAAAACTTTGAATTCAAGGCCACCTGAGGTACAAAGCAAGACTCTGTCTCAAAAAGAAAGAAAAACAGGGGCTGGAGTGATGGCTTATCAGTTAAGATAAATGGGTGCTCTTTCGATGACCCAGGTTCGATTCCCAGCACCCACATGATGGCTCACAACCATTCATAACTCCAGTTCCAGGGGATCTGATGCCTTCTTCTGACCTCCACAAGCATTGCACAATACCCACTGCACTTACAAACTTGCAATGCACTCATACACATTAAATAAAATAAAAATAATAAATTAAACATTTTAAAGGGAAAACAAATAATTGAAAGCTACAGTAAGTGGTTGAAAATGCCAACTATGGGGCTGGAGAGATGGCCTAGTGGTTAAGAGCACTGACCGCTCTTACAGAGGACCCGGGTTCGATCCCCAGCACCCACATGGCGGCTGAGAACCGTCTGAAACTCCAATTCCAGGAGAACTCCAGTTCCAGGGGACTCCGAAACCCTCTTCTGACCTCCGCGGCATTGCACGACACGGGTGCACAGACTTGCATGCAGACAGTACATTCATACGCATACAGAAATAAATAAAATATTTTTAAAAAAAAGGAAATGCCAACTATAGGATGCTTGAGTGGGGACTGAAATAAAATCGTGATCCTTAGATTAAAGGTAATTAGTGACCTTAAGGATAATGGTGATGATGGCATACTAATGAGACATTTACTATGCACTAATCACTTAGTTGAGTAATTACATGTGTCACTCTATTTAATTCTAACATCAGCCACACTAAAGCAGGCCATTATTTCCTTTATTAGATACAGAAATAGCCCAAAGAAACGTTTCTATTATTGTCACAGAGTGACTGGCAAAGTGTGATGCCAAAGCATACTATCTGGATAGTAGGAACTCTTCCATGTAATGCACCCAACGCTCTATGGGGACTATATTTGTAGAGTCACATATAGCCTCAGAGAAAAATATTTGAAAGCACAATTTCATCTGTAATGTGCATGAACAGATATTTTTCTTGTTCCATAACAGTATAATTTATCAACTATTTATATAGTATTTAGATTATATTTGGTATTATAATATAGAGATGATTAATGGCATATGGAAGATATACATATAATGTATGCTTTATATAAATTAGGATCAACCGATGGCCTGCTTTGTGTATATTTGGTTTGCTAATATTGAACAGAATTTTAAATCTATGAATACCCTTAAGTGGGAGCTCAGAGCTTTCAATTTGTGAGATTCTTTTAATTGAAGTTCACTTCCAGTTATTTCAACAAATATTTCCTGGTTGTCTAATGCTAGGCATTAGAGATATAGAAGTAAATAATAAGGTAAAAACCCTAGTTTGATGCACATTTAATTGTTATATATAAAAAATATGTGTATATTCATACACATAAATATAGTGCCAAGTGGAGATCTGTGCTGAATGGTGATAGATACATGCAAAGGAGAAAAATACATCAGGGCAGTGGGGACAGGATATCGTAGATGATAGATATACTGTATTGTTTGTCTTCACTGACAGTGGGCCCAGTGGACATTTTTCACAAGGAAGGAAATGGAGGCACTAGAACATTTGTTGTAGAAGAAATATCAAAAGGTACATAGGAACTAGAGAAAGCATTAGTCAAAAGGAGGATTTCCTCCTTCCTCTGAATGAATAATATGAATGTTCTTAAAGATAGGTCAGACCTGGTGTCATAGGCCTGTAATCCCAGCTACTCAGAAGGTTGAGGGAGGAAGATGTTTAAGGTCAGCATGGCAACTTAGCAAAACCCTTTCTCAAAATAAAAAGTGTAAAAATGGCTATTGTTTAGCTCAGTGGTAAAGTGATTAGCTAGCCTGGATGATGCCCTGGATTTGATTGCCAGGCTCAAGAGAAATAAAAAAAAAAAAAAAAAAAAAGCAATGACGTAAGGGGAATGAATCTTGGCAAAGTAAAGACTGCAAGGAAAAGTACGGTAACTAGGACCCACTGTGACAGAATGCCTGAAGCACCCTACAAGGCAAAGGATAATTTTCTTGAAATCTTTATCATAGATCTAAGTCCCAAGGGATGCTATATGGGTGAAATCATTTTGGGGGCCTCAGAAGCCATTCCAGGCTGTTGCCACTGTAGAATCTATGGGAAAACGGTTTCCTTGGACAATAGTTCTAAGAATCTGGAGTTTGGTTTGAGGTTACCATGGCAACACTGCTACTTGCTGCAGTCTCTCACTCATGATCTTCTGATCAAATAACCAGAGTACTTACTGCCTGGACTCTCAAATGAGGTGTTCTTTTAGCAGACTTGCATTAAAAACTCTCTCTAATAAATACATTAGCTTGTTTTATTGTGGCTTCAGTAAAACCCCAATAAAAAGATACCAGGAGATAGATTCTTTTGTTTGGTTTTAAACTCTGTCCCTACTTAAAATGTTGCAGCCTGATTAAATAGTTACCTGTGCCATGATCCATTATTTTTCTTGTTTTGCTTCACTACTCTCATAAAAAAAAACAAGACATTTGGGGAACTTGAGCTGTTTCTCCATCTAATGAGCTTTTTTCTCTGGTTTGGCAGAATTCTGAGTATGCATTTATACTGTTTCACAAACAGGTAGGAAAATTACAGATTTTTGACACCAGGATACCTTAGAGTATGATTTTACTATAGACTATAGACCCTTTTCCATGATAGTCCCTCCATGTCTAGTATCTAATGAATATCATGAACACTTGATGACTTAATATTGTAGCCTGAAATCACATTGGTTATTTGAAATGCAGGTGTTTATATACCATGGAAATCTTAATGCTGCCAAACAGGTTCTCCCTACCCTCATTGTTAGTTAATGAGTTACTGGCATACCTATTCTAATCACTTTCCTTATTTTCGCAGAGGAGAGGGTATAAGGCAGGATTCTTATTCTAGATTCCATGTGAGCATTAAGTAAGGGAAAATGGAAAACATGAAGAATTAATATTTGGGACAGGACATTTGACTTTTCATAATAAATGTGAAAAAATTTCAAGTGACCATAATATTTTTGAGATGTTTCACTAAGTAGCACAGACTGGCCTTGAATTCTTTATTTTCCTGCTTCCCCTTCCTGCACTGAGATTATAGGAATTTGTCATCATGCCTACCTATGAAAGATATTTTTATAGCAGTCACATTTTGAAATTTAATTTTATATTTATTATCTGTGCATATGTGTGCACACATGCATGCATGTACATTATGTATTTGGGCATGTGCATGCTATGGCATGCATAGAAATTAGACAACTTTTGAGAGTCAGTTCTCTCATTCCACCATGGTTTCTGATGATTGAATTCAGGTAGCAAGGCTTGCATAGCAAATACTTTAACCTGCTGAGCCATCTTGCCAATCTAGTTGTCACTTCATTTTTTTGTATGTGGTCTTTTTTGAGAGAGGGTCTCACGTAGTCCAGGCTGGCCTCAAACTCACTATGTAGTCAAAGGATGACCTTGACTTTTGATCCTCCTGTCTCTACCTCTCAAGTGCTAGGATTATAGGGGCATGCCACCAATCCCAGTATTTTATGCAGTGCTAGGATTTGGACTCAACTTTATACACACCAGACAAACAAAACTGAGTCACATCTTTAGCTTAATAGTCACATTTTTTTCTGTTGGATTGCCTTCAGACTCGAGTGCCTTTTCTAAAAATTTAACTTTTAACCCTATTTCCTTCTATTCTTCCCTTTCCTTCTTTCTTTGACATAGTCTTGTTACAGTATACTGCCTCAAAATTGCAATCCTTGTGCCTATGCCTCACAAATGCTGGAATAATAGGTGTGCCTTTGTGATAGACAATAATATTGGTGGTACGATAGGTTAGTTAGAATTTCTTAGAAAAATAGCAAGGTCAGTGGATTGGATGTAATATGATTTATTCAGTTGTAGGTTAGACCTGGTCAAATATGGGAATTTGAATGTTAATGTTTCTTATCTTTTATTTTCCCTTTAGGATTGGCTGCTGCCAAACTCTTGTCTGAACATGAAATTAATGTCTTGGTTTTGGAAGCTCGTGATAGAGTTGGAGGAAGAACATATACTGTGAGGGTAAGTGATGTTAATATTTACAGCATTTCACTTAAAACTACATATGGGGCCATTTGAAGTCACAGCACTGAAGGAGATCTTGTAGGTTCATATAATTAAATCATTTGTCCTCCAAGGCTCTAAATTAATTCAAGTAAATGATATTTTATTTTTTCTATGTATTTATTTCTTTATTTTTGAGATAGTGTCTTTTTCTGTATCCAAGCATGAACTTGAACCCACTATATAGCCCTTAATGACCTTAAATTCATCCTCCTACCTCAGAGCAGCACTTCTGTCATCTCCGCTGGGAAGCATGTCAAAATGCAGGTATATGGCAAGGTGTGGTGATATATACATTTCATCTCATCACTTCAGAAGCAGATGGTTCTCTGTGAATTTGAGGGCAGCCTGGTCTACCTAGTGAATTCTGGGATATCTAGGGCCACACAGTCAGATTGTTTCCAAAAGAAAAAAATATGGGGGGGGGGTATGGAAAGATGGCTCAGAGGTTAAGAGCACTGGTTGCTTTGCAAAGGATGTGGGTTTGTTTCCCAGCATCCATTTGGTGGCTAACAGCTGTCTGTAACTCCAGTTCCAGGGGAACTGATGTCCTCTTCTGACTTCTGTGGACATTTTACAACACAGGCAGATTTACATATATGCAGGCAATACACTCATACACATAAAATAAAAATAATAAATATAAACTGTTTTAAAAAAGAAAGAAAAAAGCTAACAGGTCCAAATTCTGCAGGTCTAAGAATTTGTATTTCCAAGTTCCCAGAAGAGTCCAAGGTCCACAGACCATACTTTAAGTAACAAGGCTGTATGACACACTGTTAAAGAGTTGATCAAAGTGGTGGTAGGCCTATATATAATATATTCTCGTATATTTAGTAAGGTAGGATGCAAATAATAGAAAGAGCCTATGGCATGGTATGACTGAAAGTATACTACTCTGCTTCAGATGTCATCAGATGACTACTGCAATAACCATTCCAATGCCCTTTTTATCCCTGCGCCTGGAAATGTTAAATACTTGCTTCCTCAGGCTTACCCTACAGTTTAGAATATGTGGCCTAACTCTGCCTAATGAGGGTAAAGCAAATCTCTGTTGGAGGTTACCGAAAAGGAAGAGATCCATTGAAGCCAAGGATGGAGTTGATCTTTCATTCTATAACCTTTTGTTTCATTTGTTTTTAAGATAAGATAGCACTATGTAGTGCAGGCTGGTCTCAAACTCATGGTTCTCTTGCCATAGCCTCCCAAGTGCTATGATTACTGATGTGAGGTATAAAAACCAGCAAACTCTAATTCCTTAAAAGACTTGATGCTTATAGCATCTATCTTGTAACCTGAAGGCAATATGCCAACATGCAAAGAATGGCAGAACAAAGGGACAGGAAAAATATGAAGTCTTGATGATAAAGCTAAACCCATCTAGTAGCTTTGCTTACCTTTTACCAAATTTCTGTGAAATAACTGAATGTTTACATTGCCTAAATGACTGTTATTATTACTGTGTGGGGCATTCTGTTATAAGTGTAATGGAAACCTCTATCTAAATAGATGCTCTTTATCTTTCCAGTTATTTTTTTTTTTTTGTCTCTTCGAGACAGGGTCTCCCTGTAGCCCCGGCTGTCCTGGAACTCACTCTGTAGATCAGGCTGGCCTTGAACTCACAAAGATCCGCCTGCCTCTGCCTCCCAAGTGCTAGGATTAAAGGCGTGCGCCACCACGCCCGGCCTCCAGTTATTTTTTAATAATATGTTTTTTACTATACTACCAGTTCTTGCTGTCTGTGTTATCCATAGTCTAAAATTTTATTGGTATACTGGCTCTAGTTTTATTGTTAAAAAGGATGTTGGATACTAGAGAAGGTCTGGGGGATAGTATTGATGGTTAGTAAATGTGACAATTATGATGGACAGATTAAAAAATTAAAATATCCCTTCATTACTGTTACTGTGACAGCATGGTAACCCTGGATAACTCCCCTATTGAAATAAGTAAAATGCTAGCTAAAAATACTGTATTGATATGCCAGGGATGTTAGAAACTTGCAGATACCAATGAACAGACATCTCAGAGTCAGCCATCCAAATTGATTTTTGTGTATGGTTCTGAGGGTTGAAGCCAGAGTGTTAGGCAAAAACTAAATCATTGATCCACAATACTCTTTTTTTTCTTTTTTTTTTTTTGTTTTTTTGCAGTTCTTAGCCTCAGCCTTTAACGGCTGCGCTATCCCCACAGCCCAAGACACAACTCTTTACCTAAAGACAGTCTTGATGAGGAACATCAAAAGTTCAGTTTGTATATACTTTAAGAAGCTTCTATAGTTGTAGATTTCCACATGGCTTTTTCTAAAGGCCTTTAAGTGTTAGTTATCCCTCCCCATACTCACTCCTCTTCCTCTCATTACCACTCCTGCCTCCCAAGTCTCAGGGAACACTGAGGAAATGGTGATAGAAAGATTGTAAGAGCCAGAGGTGTTGGAGGACCACAGGAAACTAAAACTAAAGTTTTTGATGGTGACAGGATATACAGGTACCATGTAAAGTCAATGTGCTTTAGTGTCCTGTGAGACTTTTACCCAACCAGCTCCCTGATTGACTCTCTTCCTTGTTCATTTTGTTTCTGCCCAGTGAAATATTTATATTGTAGAGCTAATGGCAAATTGCAAGAGGAGTGAGCCATGTGTGCTTTTCCTCCTCACTTCAAATCATCTCACATACTGAAAAGAAATAGTTATCTATCATGATTAATATCTTATAAATCTTTTCTGAGAGAAAAAAGATCTAGCATTTCAGTTATTTCTACATGTTTTCCAAGTACATTGACTGGCACACAGTAAGCAATAAGGCACGTAAAGGTAAAAGACAACATGCACACACAAGAACTGACACAAAATAAAATCTAGAAATCAACTCAAAGGAAGTTAGGATAAATAGGAGTGGTAGGTCATGAATATTCAATTCATAGATTAAATCAAATGTGTTAAAAAAGTTTCAGAAAGTGCATTTAAGTGTATTTAAGAGGGGAAGAGAAAATAATTTCAGCTTATGAGACTTTGTATATTTGTAAATAATTTGATGGGAAAATGAATTTTTTATACTTTTTAAACATCCTTTTCCTATGAAAGAATTGTTTTAAAATATCACCAGGAGCCCATGAATCTGGGCTGATTTAATATTTCATCTGGTAGAAATTAGGGAATTAAGATTAATAAATCTCTGTGTGGTTCCTGTAGCAATTACCCTAGCAAAAAGCATAATTTAAGTGCTTTACAGAGGATCTAGTTCTGCAGAATGTTCTTTATATGCTGTATTGCTGAATCAGCCTCACAGTGCTACAAATGTACCTGCTTAATGAATTGCCAGAAAATGTTATGCCATAGTTCTTGAGTGGAAGAAAAATTATTTCTAGCTCCATTTGTACTTTATAAGGGACATGTGTAAGACACAATCAAGTTATCAGAATAAACAGGATTTTTTGTGATAAAATGATTTCTTGATTCCAAGATGTAAGTAAAGTCTTCTTCCCACTTTTTATCGGTCTGCAGAATGAACATGTTAAATGGGTAGATGTCGGTGGAGCTTATGTGGGACCAACCCAGAACAGAATCTTACGTTTGTCTAAGGAGCTGGGCATACAGACTTACAAAGTGAACGTCAGTGAGCGTCTAGTGCAGTATGTCAAGGTAAGCCTGACTTTTCACCCATGTGACCAGTTGTGGGGGTTGGTAATCTTCCATGGAAACAGGCTGTGAAGAGGGCATACACGAGAGGCTGCTATAGCACATCTCAAGGACACAAGTCAGAGGGTGGAAGACCGATTTATTCTATACAACAAGCCATTTATATAGGTACTGTGATCTCCTAGCAGCCAATCCCAGACCCCCACACCACAAGCTGCCCCAACCCATGGGGCTGGCCCAGAAAAGCAGGTAAGTCAGCCCATGGTTCCGAAGACGTGCAAGCCTGCATGTGTCCACAACCAGTGTATGAACATTTTATTTGAGAGAAATTTGGTCTGTTTATGTTACTTTTTTCTAGATTTATTTTTAAATTTTTCATTGTGTATATTCACCATACATGGTATTGTTTTACATAAAGATTTTTCTTATAAGTATATGTTGTATGCTGAGTATTTTTCTTCCCATACTCCTCTGTTCCTATCTCTCCCAGCTCCAATTACTTTGTTCCCCTAGACAGTTTTGCTTCTACTTTTTTTGGGGGGGGAGGTATTTTTGAGACATGGTCTCCCTATAGTCCCAGCTGGCCTGTAGACCAGGCTGGCCTTGAACTTACAGAGATCCACCTGCCACTGCCTCCCTGACATGATGGACTCTTACCTATCTGGAACCATAAGCCAAATAAATTCTTCCCTACATAGCTGCATCATGCATGGTCTTTGCTACAACATTAGAATGGGTGGGATTAAAGCCATGTGCCACCATGCCCAGCACTAAAGATGGTGTGCTGGGAATCAGTGCTCTTAACCACTGAGCCATCTCTCCAGCCCTTGCTTCTACTTTTATATCATATATGCATACATGATTTTATGTATCTATATAAAATCTAGGAATTACAACTAAGATAAAATATATAATATTTGCCTTTCTGATGTTGGCACTATTTGATAAATAAGATTATTTTTGGTTGCCTCTATTTTCCTGCAACTGGTAAATGTTCTCTCTGGGTGAAAGTTTTTCATTGTTTATATAGACCATATTTTCTTTATTCATTTTGCTGTTGTTGGACAACTTAGCTATTAAGAATAATGAATGATACAATAAATATTGATGTACATGTATCTCTATGATATTTTGACATGGACTCCTTTGAGTACATACCCAGATAGGTGGGCCATATGGTAGATCTATTTGTAGTTTTTTGAGAAACCTCTAGACTGATTTCCATAGTTGCTAGATTAGTTTACCTTTTATCAGTAGTTGTGTAAGGGTTTTTTTTTTTTATCCACATCCTTACCAGGATTTGTTGTTATTTATTTTCTTAGTGGCTGACATTCTAACAAGGGTGAGATGGAGTCTCAGTGTACTTTTAATTTGTGTTTCTTTGATGGCTATTGTTTTTCATCTTTTGAAAATTGTCCATTCCTTTTGTTAGCCCGTTTATTGATTACATTCTTATTTTAGCTATTTTTTTGCATTCTTTATAAATTCTAGATATTAATCCTGTCAGCTATGTAGAAGCTTTATAATTTCATGAAGTCCCATTTATTATCTTCTAATAGTCCTACTCAGAAAGTCCCTGACTATACCTAAATCTTGAAGTATTTTCCCCTCGTTTTTTGTTTTCAGAGTTCCAGATCTTTGTTTCCATTTGGAGTTGGGTTTTGTACATGGAAAGAGATATCCATTTTCATTGTTTTGCACTTAGATGTCCATTCCCAGCCCCATTTATAAAAGAGACTATCTTTTTCTACTGTGTATGTTGTTTACATTTTTGTCAGTAACAACATAATTTACATCTGAGTCCTCATTTCCATTCCATTGATCCATGTGTCTGCTTTTGTGCCAATACCATACTGTTTTTGTTACTGTAGCTCTGTATTATAACTTGAAATTAGGTATAATGATAATTCCAGCATTATTATTTTTGTCATTTGTCTTTCTCAAAGCAATCAAAAATAGGCTTTTGACTTTTAAAAACATTAAATTTATTATTTTTATTTTATGTGTATGACTATATTGCCTGCATGCTTGTAACGGGCAACACATGAATACGGTGCCCATGAAGGATGGATCCCCTGGAAACAGAGTTATGGATGGCTGTTAGCTCCCATGTGGGTGCAGGGAACCAAATTGTAGTCCTCTGCAAGAGCATCCAGAGCTCTTAACCACTGAGCCATCCCTGCAGCCCTAGATTTTGACTTTTAAAGTATCTTTTTCTCTTTTTAAGAAATTCCTGCCTGGTATGGTGGTGCCTGCCTTTAATTGCAGCACTTGAGAGGCAGAGGCAGGCGGATCTCTGTGAGTTCAAAGCCAGCCTGGTCTACATAGAGAGTTCCAGGACAGCTGGGGCTACAGGGAGACTCTGTCTCAAAAAGACCAAGAAAAAAAAAAAAATTCCTAAGAACTCCTAAAATCATTGTGGGAGAACATGCCTCAACTTTCCTCTCCTCCCCATTCCCTAGTATATCCCTCCCAGGCTATACTACACTCAGTTTCATATGGCCCAGGGGATGGAGTTTTCCAGACAGACACCGGCAGATATATATATATATACACACACACACACACACACCCTGAGTCAAGTAGGAGCCAATTCTTTTTTAGAAAAAGCAAGTAGGAATTTATTTCTTAAAATACTACTAATAATTGTGCATGATTATTATATAAAAATATAAACAAAATATTAGTTATGATAATGAACAGGAAAAAAACAAAAATGTTAAACAAATGAAGACTTTTAAAAATGGCAATGGTTATAATTAATATAATTAATAAATATACCAAAATACTGGCATACATGAGCACTTGCATTGGGCTTTATATGTGATAGGCATTCTCCTACATTATGAAAATTCCAAACTTACTAAATCCTCACAAAATCATAGGTAAGCACACAAAGTTCCTCCCTTTATAACAGCATTTGCCTACATTATGAAAATTCCCAACTCGCTATATCCCCCCAAATCACAGGTAGGTACCCCAAAGTTCCTCTTTTATAACAGCATAAACTGAAGATCAGAGAGATAACCAATCTTTTAATACTGAGAAAATTCTAGCACAGCTTTTGATTTCAAATCCCCAAAACTGGAGATCTAAAAACTTATGTTTTAGGGGCTGGAGAGATGGCCTAGCAGTTAAGAGCACTGACTGCTCTTTGCAGATTCTATCCCCAGCACCCACATGGCGGCTGAGAACCGTCTTTAACTCTAGTTCCAGGGGAATCCGAGACCCTCTTCTGACCTCCTCGGCATTGCATGACATGGGTGCACAGACCTACATGCAGACAGTACACTCATACACATAAAAAAATAAATAAATAAAATTTTTTTAAAAAAACTTATGTTTTATCACTGCGGCATGCTAAATTTTTTTGATGGAGTTTCTTTTTTTCCTTTATTTATTTTTTTAAGTTAATTTTTATTGAGTGCATTTCATACAGCTTTTCTCAATCAAATCTAGACTCTTTCCCCCATCCATGCCCACCCCTTATGTCCCCCCACCCCTGCCAGAGCTCATGGACTCTGTCATACATGTTAAGTCCTGTCTTGCATCTTTTTCTCAGTCTTTTATAACCTTTTAGATGCACAAGTTTACTGCCTTAGTCAGTTTTTTTATTGTGTTTTTCTCTCTCTTTTTGATCCCTTTAATTTTATATTATTCCAAAATATGCATATATACACTCCACACATAAATCAAAATTACAAATTCTGAAAATAAACTATAGGTTAATTCCTAAACACATTTAGAGATTCACTTTTTTTTTTGGTCTTTTTGAGACAGGGTCTCCCTATAGCCCCAGCTGTCCTGGAACTAACTCTGTAGACCAGGCTGGCCTTGAACTCACAAAGATCCGCCTGCCTCTGCCTCCCAAGTGCTAGGATTAAAGGCATGTGCCACCACGCCCGGCTTAGAGTTCACATTTTAACAGTAAAGTTGCATGCAGGTAAAAAGAATATGAATAGAATATGAATACATATCTTCTATTCATATATGTAATTACAATGTGTGAATACAAGTGGTAGGTCAATTCTGGAGCCCATTAAGAGATTCACATTGAATTAGCACAGTTGCTTTCAGATACAATGAAATATAATAATAAAGTTGCTCATTTTGCCTGCCAACTGGGAAATTGGCGTTAGCATCCACAAATGAGGGAAACCATTGCCTTTTTTTTTTTTTTGTGGTACTGTGTTACTTCACTTAGCATAATGGCTTAGAGTTCCATCCATTTACCAGCAAAGCTCATGATGCCATCTTTCTTTACTGCTACATAGAACTCCATTGTGTAGATGTACCACCTTTTTGTTATCCAGGCATCAGTTGAGAGGCATTTGGGTTGGTTCCAGCTCTTTGCTATTGTGAAGAGAGCTGCAATATACATAGCTGTGCATGTATCTTTGCAGTAGGATGCGTTTTGTGAGTATATACCCAGGAGTGGTGTGGCTGGGTCAGGTGGTAGGCATAGGAGCTGATTCTAAAGGGCCCAAGGAATACAGTAGCTCGAGGCCATTTTAGCTTTTGGACTAGTTCCTCCTCAGCATGTCTTTGAACATTTTGTTCATTTTCTCTGTACTTGGCATTTTCGTTTGTAAATTCTAGCTTGGTTGTACATTTTCCTACTTTTTTTTAAGTAGTAGGGATTGTTTAAACTCAGCTGCTCATATGCTCCTAAGACACAACAGCTTTTGCCACTGTTATTGTTTCTCACTGAAGCCAAACATGGAGTGGCCGGAGGCTGGAAATGTGCTTTGAGAAATCAACTTTCCAGTCTGATATTGTAGGCCACTTCCTGAAACAAGGAGGGATTATTTATTCATTCCAATGACAGAATTTCCACACCAATAACTACATGACTTCTCAACAGGCTACCTCTGGCTATACTGTAGACAATCACAGTGAGTTTGGAGGCTAAAGCTTTGGAAGTATCCTAGGAGCTCAAGATACATATGATGTATGTACACTGATACCCAACCAGGAGGTCAGGAATCTTGGGAAATCTGATAAATATGTGGTTTAAGGATACCTAGGAGAGTCTGACAGTAATACATGTGAAAAACGAACAAACAAACCAGTAGTCTTTAGAAATACTGAGGGTTCAGAGGTTAAGAGAAGAACAAAAACGACAGTTGAGGGTATTTCTCAGTGGCAGGGAGCATTTGTGTAGCACGTCTGAGGTCCTGGATTCAATCCCTAACACCATAAAATATATACAAAGCTTGGAATATTGGCTTCAGTAGGCCACAGTCAAAGGGGAAAAATGTTTATGCTTCCCCATTTTCTCTATTTGCAAGTGTGGTGTTTTCCTAGGATAATAAAGAATAACAACAGAAAGCAGCTACCATTTATTGAATCATTTTACATTTTCATATTGATCTAAATAAACAGCTGTGGAAATCTACTTTCTACTCTACCTGGGAAGTGTGATGATTTCCTGGGGAACTAGTTGAGCAGATTCACCCTCATAATCTATTCCTCTCTGTAATTGAGGTGCTGAGAAACATTTATTGCTCCTAGATGCTAAAAATAAGTCCTGTTTATGCATGAATGCATTCAATTCTTAGATATGCCTCAGAAGACTCATGATTATCCCCAGAAAACTGAGATTCAATTAGGTATAGAGATTCGACAAAGCTATAAGACTAGTAACAATCTACTAATCTCTGAAAGCATGTTCTCCATTACTTCATATATAGTTTAGGAAATGAAACTAAAGTATTGAATTTAAGAGTACAGTACTGAGCCTCAGATGTTTATTTGACCAAACATCTGTTGCAAGATGTCTCGTTTTTAGTTTTGCTGAAGCCTGGCTGCAGTTAATGAAAGACAACTCTTCTTTCATTTTTCTAAGTCTTCTTCCAGTTCCATTTTTTTTCTTTTTGGACATTTTAAAAACTGCAAAAGTTGGAAATTTGTCATTATATCTTCAACTAACTACCTGCTTATCTCCCATCCATGCCCACTCTAAAACACAATGCTAAAGTGAGATTTTGAAAGGGGCATGTGGTAACTAATTCAACTCCCCGTTATTCATTTGCTTTTGCTTTGTTTTGCTTTTGCTTTTGCTTCTGCTTCTGCTGTGGTGTGTGTGTGTGTGTGTGTGTGTGTGTGTGTGTGTGTGTAAATGAGCAGAGGGATATTACCTGTGCACCTGTGTGTATGTGTGTAGAGAAAGAATTCAGTATCATACAAACAAAGCACAAGCAATTGGATGTACAGGCATTTAAGCAATACTAATTATTATGTCAAGCTAAGCATCTGGAAAAGCTGTCAACCCATGAAGGGAAACAACCTGAACAGACTAGACTCCAAAATGACAACTCCAAAGAAAGTAGACTGTTTTCTTCTCACCCACTTGTGCCCCTTTCCCAAAGCCCATGGAACAAATTGCGGAAGAGGAGGCATGGTAGAATGTAAGGACTGCGGAGAGATAGGGGTGAATCATGAGACTACAGCAATATAGTCTGGACTCCTAATTGATCAACATGCCTGTGCATACAAGCTTCTCCAACTGGACTATGGCAACCTTGGGTTGTTCAAAATTTGGACATAGATACTTGCAAAATGCACCAATTACCTAACTGTACGGCAAACTGAGCAACATCAATGTTATCTGAAAACAACTGTGTTCTTATATTGTAGAATCCCTTAAAAATAAACAAATAATAATAATTTAAAAAAAGAATTCAGTATCAAGTATCATTCCTCAATTACTTTTTACCTTATTTTTGGAACAAGTTCTCTCACTGAATCTGGAGCTCCATTGATTCAGCTAACTGACTGGCCAGCCCTCCCCAAGGATAGAACATCATCCCAGTGCTGGGATTGCAGGTGTGCAGTATTTTACCCAGCTTTTTAT
Organism: Rhizomys pruinosus; assembly: GCA_009823505.1. Taxonomy (NCBI): domain Eukaryota; kingdom Metazoa; phylum Chordata; class Mammalia; order Rodentia; family Spalacidae; genus Rhizomys; species Rhizomys pruinosus. The sequence goes on from VZQC01002336.1 coordinate 205,648, forward strand.
GTGGGTGTTGGGGATCTGAACTCAGGTCCTCATGCTTGCATAACACCCATCCTCATTTATAATTTATTACTTTTTTTGGTCTTTTTGAGACAGGGTCTTCCTATAGCACCAGCTGTCCTGGAACTCACAAACCAGGCTGACCTTGAACTCACAGAGATCTGCCTGCCTCTGCCTCCAAATGCTGGGATTAAAGGCATGCACCACCACACCTCGCTTTTTTTCTTTTTCCTTTTTTGGGGGGTATTCTTTATTACATTTATTCGTGTGTGTGTGTGTGTGTGTGTGTGTGTGTGTGTGTGTTTGTGCCATAATACCTGTGTGGAGTTCAGAACACAACTTGTGGGAATTGGTAGTTATCTTCTTTCACCACATGTGTCTTAGGAATTGAACTTGGTTACATCAGTAAGTGTCTCTACCAATCTGAGCCACCTCACCAACCCCTTCCCCCATTATTCTTATTGGAGACAAGGTGGGATTAAAGTATGAAAGTAGTGTTTGAGAATCTTGATTTGCCTGCAAGTTTTAATTGGATCCTGGCATGCTGTCAAACCTTTTTGACAGGACCTTATGAGTTTGGTATCTTCAGTTAAGTACTGAAATTTCTAATCTCCAAGGAATTTTCTGGGCTTCACAGGGAATCATGGTTTTTAGAAATTTAGTTGTGATCAACTTATATTTTAAGAGAATATTTCTTCAAGCTTCAACAAAGAATAAGTTCACAGAAAGTCTTAAGGAAATGCTATATGCTGCTTAAGGAGCCTAAGTTAAAATATTAAAAGTAGTATCTAGTTTGTTCCTGATGTTGAGTCTATCTCTAAAGTAGGTGCATAATATCTTTAATAGTTCAGTTTCTAAGAAAAAGCACAATTTTAGTTTTCAGACAATGGGGACTACTCAACTTCCACCATATTTTTCTTTCACAAAAACATAAATGTCATTGAGCTGTCACATATATAATCCAGTGGAACAGGCATCTTGTGGCCTTGATGTTAATAGTCTGAAGTTGTTTTCAATAGTAGCTTTCTGTGGAGGCAGACACATGTAATTCTAGCACTTGAGATACTGAGGCTTTCTTTCACAAAAACATAAATGTCATTGAGCTGTCACATATATAATCCAGTAGAACAGGCATCTTGTGGCCTTGATGTTAATAGCTGAAGTTTTCAATAGTAGCTTGCTGTGGAGGCAGACACATGTAATTCTGGCCCTTGAGATACTGAGGCAGGAGCATGGTAAGTTCAAGGACAGCCTAGGATATATAGTAAGACATCTCAAAAATGCAAACAAAAATAGTTATTAACCTCTGACTCATTGCTGTCTCATGGCCATGTACATCAATGCGATAGGAATATTAGGTCAGAATTATTGAACATATAGTCTGTGGCAATTTTGGTGATAAACTTAATCCTTTCATCTGCATTTTGGACAACAAATAGACATTCAAATCTCCTGCATAAAGCTGCCATTGTGGCATATGCCTATGATCTCCACATTATTGAGGTAGAGCCAGGAGGGTCAGACTAATTTCAGTTACATAAGACCCTATCTCCAAGAAAAAGTCAATCAATCTCTGCCACAGAAACTTGACTCTTCAAAGTCAGCACCACTGTCATAATAAGGATGTCTCTATTCTATGGAGCTCCTACTGTGTTCCAAGCCTCTTACCAAAGTTTTCACTGTTTTGTCACTTAACTTTTACTCTTATGAAGACCCTCAGGCAGAAGCTGTAGCCTCATATTACAGAAAGTATCTAACATTCAGAGGCCAAGTCACCTTCATGTAAATCAGGGCCACTGAAAGGAATTCAGTCTTTCTACTTTCTGTGCTGGCTCTTGCTATATCAGAGTACACTGTCAGTGTCTGTGGACTCCAGGAAGCTGCTTTACAGTTTGTGCTTATTCTATATCTCCTTGGTCTAAAAGTTGTCTCATGTGTTTTCCTGTGTCCCCATATGTGAGGAATGTGAGAGTTTTGGTCAATGATTTGACCAGGAATACTGGAAAAAAATAGTGCCATAATACTCATTATTGTGGATGTTCTTACTATAATGAGGAAAAGCAGGAAAATATTTAATTTAGTATTCTAGATAAGATTGTCAATAAATCATATAATGAAATATTTTCAACTCTCATTGTTCTTTCTACTTCAAGGGAAAATGAGGATTTATATTATTTATGTAATTTTTATATTATTAACATTTTCCAAAATATTAGTATATTGGGATAATAATACAAATTGCCTGTATAAGTCTCTGTGTTGTCCTGGGAGAACCCTAGATTCCATAGTCTGAGACAATGTATTTTTTCTGTAAAGGACATCAAAATGATTATAGTCAACAGGTTTTATGAATGTTATGAATTTTGTTTTCTTTTTAAAAAAACTTTATTTTTATGTTATGTATATGCATGTTTTGCCCACATGTATGTGCATGCACTGTGTGCATGCAGTGTCTGCAGAGGTCAAAAGAAGGCATCAGATCTCCTGGAACTGGAGGTACAGATGGTTGTTAGCTGCTATGTGGGTTCTGGGAACTAAATCCAGCCCAAGTCCTCAACAAGAGCATCCAGGACTCTTAAATGCTGAGCCATCTCCAGCCCTTTACTTTTTTTTTTTTTTAAGACAAGATCTTGCTATGTAGTCAAGAGTGGTTTAAAATCTAAAACATACTCAGGCTGGAGAGATAGCCTAGCAGTTAAGAGTGCCGACTGCTCTTGCAGCGGACCCGTGTTCGATCCCCAGCACCCACATGGTGGCTGAGAACTGTCTTTAACTCCAGTTCCAGAAGAATCCGACACCCTCTTCTGACCTCCGCAGCATTGCACGACACAGGTGCATAAACCTACATGCAGACAGTACACTCATACACATAAAAAATAAATAAAAATAAATAAATAAAATAAAATCTAAAACACACAGTGATTCTTCTGCCTCAGTATTCTGACTACTGAGATTAGAAGCATGAGTCACCTTGCCTGGTTGAATTTTGTGAATTTGATAATGGCTTTGTATGAATATATCTGATCTGTGCAATTAATATTAATTAATCCTGTTGCTTTTAATTCCAGAGTTGGACTTTAAATGGCATTATTCAAATATGTTTAATATAGTTCCTGTTAACTTTTTTTTATTTAGATGGTAAGGGAGGGCCTAGAAAGATGGTTCAGTGGTTAAGAGCACTGGCTGCTCTTGCAGAGGACCCGGGTTTGATTCCCACCATTCACATGATGGCTAACAATTGTCTATGACTCCAGTTCTAGGGGAATCCAACACCCTCTTCTGATCTCTGTGGACTTTGCATGACACAGGTGCACTTACATACATGCAGGCAATATACTCACACACATAAAAAATAAAAATAATAAATAAGATAATTTTAGATGATAAGGAAAACATTTAGGCCCAGTTGTTTATTGGAGTAAATCATACTTGGATTAGTAAATAAGATGATCCATCATTATGTTTGGTTTATGAGTTCCATTGAGGTGTGGGAACCTTTTGTTAAATTTTGCAATTCAAAGTAAATTCCAGGCAGAGAGGGATCAGCATTTTTTTAGGAGCTGCTTTGAAATAGAAATGGACATATTTTTGCATTCTCACTTTCTCTCTACTTTTAACATACTCTCTAAATATAACTCAAGACAGAAATATGCACCAAGCATTTGTTTTTACAGAGTGGTATGATAAAGGTTTATTTAAAACTTCAGAAGCTTTCTTGATAGTAACAGCTCAGTAAGCATTTTTCCTTGTCCTGGTTCTATTCTGCCTGCAGCCATTTACTCCAGGTTTCTATGCCAACTGAAATAAAATGCTTTTCAGAATGTGTGTGGCCTAGAATAATTCTAAGTACATTTTGTTGTTGCTAAGAGATGAGCTTGGTTGGTTACAATGAAAATGTTATGTACAAGGCAGAGGATGTTTTTTTATGTTAGTTTGTCTCAGTACTTACCAGGTAACTTTGTCTTTGAGCCTTATTTTAAAGGAGTGTCTTTTGAATAAGATACATACAATTTTATCCTTCTTTTAACATTTTTTTCTATTTTAAATTATGAAATGAGTTTATATTTCTTTTAAGACAAATTTCTTTCTTCTTAAAAGAAATATTTTCACTTTCAACCCCTCTCAGAGAGAAATCCAAGAAGCTGAAGGTATTAAATCCTTAAAGGAATTTTGCCTGTGCCTTTTAGTTCATCCTTGCTGACTTCATGCTATGAATATTCCCTTCCATCTTCAGTGTGCTTATAGACATTTTAACTCATTTGAATTTCCCATTTATAAGTAGGATTTTAAAAAATGACTGAAAATATTTACATATTTTGAGTTTGATTTACTGTATATCCAATATAAACATATATGGAGGTGACTTATACTTTTAAGAATCTATCTATCTATCATTTATCTATCTATCTATCTATCTATCTATCTATCTATCTATCTATCTCGGTTTCATTTGCTGCTTGTATATTACCAGGTATTTTAATGACAGAATTACTTTTAAAGCTGTGCAGGGGCTGGAGAAGAAGATCAGGGGTAGACCTTTTGCCCAGCATGAGTGACATTCTTGAGTTCTCACACAACACGGAAAACAAAGGCTTTACATCTTGGAAATAGATCACCATTATATATTTCCTCTCAGAGGATCCTTTTTTTTTGCTATATATCCAGAGGTACATTTCAGATTTGGTTTCTACAATATCCTACTCAGTCAAAGTGGCAACTCAAAATATATGAGTTTATTATTTTTCCTATCATTCATTTTTTAAATTTTTGAAGCACTGTTTACATGACATATACTTTCCCAGCCCCACCATTTTAGGTGTAAAATTTAGCACCTTCATGTTGTTAAAGAACTACCGCATATAGGCTGGAGAGATGGCCTAGTGGTTAAGTCCCCGACCGCTCTTACAGAGGACCCGGGTTTGATCCCCAGCACCCACATGGCAGCCGAGAACCGTGTGAAACTCCAATTCAAGGAGAACTCCAGTTCCAGGGGAATCCGACACCCTCTTTTGACCTCCGCGGCATTGCACGACATGGGTGCACAAACCTGCATGCAGACAGTACATTGATACACATACAGAAATAAATAAAATTTTTAAAAAAAAGAACTACCACATAGAATCCCCCCCCCTTTTTTTGTGTTGTTTGGAATCCAGCCCAGGGCCTTCTGCTACAACCAAGCTCCACAGAACCCTTTTAATAATCTTTCCCTCCTCTTCCTCCTTCTCTTCTTCTTCCCCCTCCCTTCCTTTTTTGAGAGGTCACTATAGTACCTTGACCTCCGAAGTATTGAGGTTACAGAGATCCAACACCATTCCTTGATTTTTATTCATTTTAAATAAGGGCTATTTCACTATAAAATTCTCCCTTTGTGATTTCTTTTTATTTTTTCTTGTGTGTGTGTTGTGCAAGGGGACTGTGCATGAGAAACTAGAAGAAGAGAAGGTGTCAGATCCCCTGGAGCTGGAGTTACAGGAGGTTATGAGCCTCCTGATATGGGTGCTGGAAACCTGACTCAGGTCCTCTGGGTGAGCATCCAGTGCTCTTAAACACTGAGCTGTCTCTACAACCGCATGTAGGAATTAGTGCTAACCACTGAGTAGTTCTAAAATTACCCTATTGTCTTGAAGCGGCCTTCCCTGACAGCATAGAAAAGGAAGTTAGATTACATAGAAAGCATTTCTCTCATATTCAGGTTGTTACCTCAAGTAGACCCTTGTTGATTTGGTTAATGGTCAAAATATCCTGGATGGAATGAAACATTTCATAAGGACCAGAGAAATTGTTCTACTCTCTATGATAAATGAATTCATAGAGGTTCTGACTGATCATGTTGGAATGCAGTTACCCATTTGAAATTAAGATCATCTCATTCCTCCTCCTCCTTGCTTTTTGTTTCCTTTGTTTCCCTGTCTATACCTCCTATGCTCACCCAATACTCCATAGAAAAGGCTCAATCTTTAATCCTAAATTTTCAGTTTTGCAATTGCCCTCTAACAATCAAAAACTGAAAAATACCCCAATGTCTTTTGAGTCCCGTGCCTATACATTCCATTCTGAACACTTCCTGAAGAAAACTGTCCCATGAACACATGTTAACACAGCCAGAAATTATTTTTTGTCATTGTGCCATACTTTTACCACCTGACAGGTTTGTTGGGCAATATAGAGCTCCGTTTCAAGTATAGACTCAAGGTTTTTCCATTTCTGGGTCAAATTCAAGGGAAAAATATTTTGAAAATTTAGTGGACCTCAATGTTCTTGTGATAGTTGTCCCTACTTGACAAATTGCAAGAAAGATTTTAATACAAGGTCATAAACAGAAATGACAGAAAAAGACATCTCTGAAAGTCTCATCAATGACTGTCCTTCCCAAATACAGAGTTTGAAGTCAAAGCGACAATGAACGGTAAAGTACTGTTTCTGTAGCATTTTATTTTATTTTTGCTTTGTGTTTTACTTCTTGCAATTAGAAGAAAATTCACAGTGGAATCATAAAAATATTATCAAGTGTTAAATGCCATTCAGTGTGATGTACAGCTTTATCCTGGAGGCTATGGAAATGTCTTTTTTGTTTTAGAAGACTGTTGTCAACTTTTACAAACAAAGATAATACTTGTAAAAATATAAAATTTGTCTGTTTCATTCCTATAACTCTCTTGTAATTCATTAGACGCACTTGATACATGGTGAACTGCAAGATGGGATTTAATTTTGTGTGTTTGCCAAAGTACCCAGTAGCCTAGATTCCATAGCCATATCCAGAAAAAAAAATTAAACTTCAAAGACAGTAAAAAGTCATTATTTTGGCTTAATACTTGCTGGCTATAGTCATAAATGTAGATCCTGGGGCACAGAAATGGGTGCAGTCACTAATTCACATAATTATTTGGACATTTACTAATGGACTAGCCCAGAATACATATGGCACTCTGAAAAATACTTCTCTGATGTTCAATTTCTAGAACAATACACTGAGAGTCTGATGGCTCCAGGAAGATTCTCCCTCATATTCTATTCTATCATCATCTCTATCACCATGGTCCTGGAGCCATTCACTAAAGTAACTAATTTCAGTATAGAGACAAAGCTGCCTCTACCCCCATATGGACAGACTCAGTTAACAGCCTAGCTAACAAGCTCTGTTCTGCCCTTGGGCTATTAACCTTCTATGACATACTTTATCACCAATTAGGTGACAAAGGGGGGAACAGACCATGACTTAGACCTCACACAGAGCCTGTGATATACATGATATTCATCTAGTTTAAGTAGACACCAAAAAAGGGGGGAAAAAACTAAGAATACAGGTTCCCTGATTCCCCACCCTGATTTAGTAGGTCTAACAACTCTATACTTCACATTTAAACAAATACTATGAATGATTCTGAGATAGTGAGAATTGTTGAGGGCTGCCAAGATAGCTTATGTGGATAAAAGCACTTGTACTGGAACTCAGGAGAGAATTGACTTCTGAAAGTTGTTCTCTTATCTATACATATATACCATAGTTTATGTGAGCTTGCACTCACATACCCATCATACTCACACATACAGACATACAAATGATAATAATAATAATAATAATAATAATAATAAGAGTTGAAACCCAGAACAGTTTGTTATTCACAGCTTATGTCTCTCTGTATGTTTCTCAGTATTGGTATTTTATGCTTCATTGTAGGAGACTTCCCTGTGCATTATAGGATGCATAGTAGCATCCCCAGCCCAATTGTAACAACCAAGAATATCTGGCAACATTAACAAATATAGCTGGGGAGCAAAATATCCCTTTGTTGTGAAACATCACTCTATATAGATCAAAACATCTACAGTCTTAATTTTAGCAATACTAATTCTGGATTAAATTTATTAATAATGTTTAGTTCCTTTAAATTGTCCTACAAGTAAAAGAAAGTGTTATAATGTGATGTTGTATAATTCAGAAAAATATAGAGGCCATTTATGTACCTTAACCCAATACAAATTATAAATAAAACAATTAACATTTTATATTCCCAATTAGTTCAATTGTATTACCATTTCCACCAAAACCTACACCTAAATTTAACTAATCTAAACAATTCACAGGCGCGGTGGCGTGGCTAGGTGCACGGGCTGGCGTGCCGGCCTTTGGGTGCTCGTGTGTTTTAGGGTGGTAGGCGGCGTCCTTGGAGGTCCGGGCCTCGTGTTGGCGTGCGGTGCGCCCGTCGTTTAAGCCATTGAAATATACTATACTTAGTGGATAAAGCTTGGGAATAGTTGAGTACCTGCTAAATATATTTTACCCAATAAACACTTGGCTCTTTAAAGCTATATGACAGGACTATGACTTCTTATCTATATATTCCACCCCCCTCTTCCCGCAGATTGTTTTCCTTAGGCTTATGAGACGTAGGCACAGCGGTACAAGAAGCAGAGCAGTCTTCTTTGTCTGGAGATGTCGTTTTTGAACTCTGATCAGTTCTGGCTGTTTCCTTTCCCATGGGGCTGACCGTTGTCCATGGATAACTTTTAAATCCTACTAATGAAGCACAAGTGATTAGACATATACATATTTAAACATTGGCATTATTCTAGGATAGGTTCTTCAGTATCAGAACACAGATGTTTGATGGTGTTTATTCCCTGGATGACTTTTTTTAATTTTTCCTGAGAAAAGATGACAAGGCCTTACTGTAGCGTATACATCTCCTAATCACTAGAGGGGTATAAGCTTGTGGCAACATCCGCAAGTTATTCCTCCAAGGATAGAGCTAATAAAATAAAGTTGTGATATACAGATATTTGGCTGCCACTGATGCACAGTGTCTCCAAGCAGTGAGGTGTAGCTGATGTTGGTGAGGAGTCTTGCTTGACTCAAAGGAGACCACATTTGCTTATGTTCAGTGGCCTTTGGTATACACGCTCTGGTATTCCAGACACCAAATGTACACTTGCAAGTTGCGATGCTCGATTACAATCATCCCATGGTCAAATCCAGGTCATTGCAGCAGGCATACAGTGCAATGAGAACAGTTTGGTACAATTTAATGAAAGCTTATGCCTTGGTCCTCCCTGTTTATGGGATGTGTAATACAACTTAGCATCTATAGGTCAAAACTAAAAAACCTAAAAAAAAAAAAGGGAGGTGGAGTGGGGTAGATTTTCTGGAATACAAATGGAAAACTTTGCTTCCCAATCCTATTGATAAATTTTTCAATTTCTGAGATCTTGAAACTAACAATGGGAGGAAGAATTTTATTTTCCCCAGGAAAAAAATCACACAAACTTATGCCTGAAAAACATACAACTTATGGATAAGCAGAGGGGGAAATCAGCAGAAGGTGTGACCCATCTGACATTAAGAAAGCAGGGGCTGGAGACGATGGCCTAGTGGTTAAAGTACCGCTGGCTTCGTACAGAGGACTCGGGTTGATCCCCAGCACCCACATGTGGGCGAGAAGCCATCTGTAACTTACTCCAATTCCAGGAGACCTCCACTCCCAGGGGAATCCGAGACCCCTCTCTCCTGACCTCCGCGGCATTGCACAATACTGGTGCACAAACCTGCATGCAGCAGTACATTCATCACATACAGAAATAAATAATGAAAAAAAAGTTAAAAAAAGAAAGAAAGAAAGAAAGAAAGAACCTCAGACTGCCTGAGTTCACAGACACTGCAATGCTCTCTGAATAATATTGGGGTTAACTGTGTATAACAGGCCCTAATGAAGTTTACCTACCAGATACTGAAAGACCTTCCTACCTCTCACCTTTATAAGGAAAAAGTAAAAACATGATGGTCAGAAGAAACCACTCCCTAACTGTAAAATAGACCAATTTTTACAGTGGTAATTTCCTATAAAAAACAGGCAAAACTACCCTTTTTTAATTGACTTATAGGCATAGGAACTGTGAAATGGATAATTCTCTATCTAGAGCCAAATTCAATAAGTAAAGTGTTTATAAGTTGTGTAGTTAAGCAAAATATATTACTACAGAAGAGCTCTGACATCAGCAATGAATTTTCTGCCTAGGAGCGATGTTGGCTAGGGATTCAACCCCCAATTATAAAGGCCTTTTTGCCTATAAGTGGGATATCTGCAAGGAGAGGCAGTAAGTCCCTGTTGTCGAAGACCCTGTGTGAGCAATGAAAGAATGTTATGAAAGACGTCACTTGCTGTTGTACAACTGGCCTCTGAAAATGCCCGAGAGCATTACCTAGCACGCTAAAGCAATACAGCAAATATTGGTCTCCATGAGAAAAGCAAGACTCCTCTGTCAAAACCAGCTACACCTCAATCAGCTCTGGGGAGATATTGTGCAACGGTGGCAGCCAAGTGTCTGTATATCCCAAATTCTAATTGGCTATTACTCTCTCCTTGAGGAATAACTCACAGTGGATGTCACAAGCTTATGTCCTCTATGGTTAGGAGATGCTATATAGCCACAATAAGAACTTATCAACCTTTATAGAGAACCAACAGTTTGCGGATTAGCAGTACCATCCAAGCATCTGTGTTTTGCTCACAGCTTAGCTTGACTAATAATTAGTACTGCTTAATATCTTGTACAGCCAATAGCTTGTGCTTTTTTTTAGTATGACTAAAAAGGGATCACTGGAAAAGCTCAACCCATGAAGGGCAACAACCTGAACATAGAGTCCAAAATGACAACTCCAAAGATAATTAGACCTGTTTTGCTTTTTGCCCACTTGTGCCCCTTTCCAAAATCCTAGGGAACAAACTGCGGAAGACTCCTCTTCCGTGGTAGATTGTAAGGGGCTGTGGAGAGATAGGGGTGAATCATGAGGAACTTACAGGAATATGGTCTGGACTCCTGATTGATCAACATGCCTTTGCATATAAGCTTCTCCACTGGACTATGGGAACCTTGGGTTGTTCAAAATTTGGACATAGATACTTGCAAAATGCACCAATTACCTAATTGTATGACATACTAAGTAACATCAATGTTATCTGCAAACAACTGTGTCATTATATTGTAGAATCCCTTAAAAATAAAAAAAAAATAAATTAAAATAAAAAAATAAAAAAACAAACCCAAAAATTTATTAATAATGAAAACTACCTATCCTCTAATGTGTCAGCTATTCCAGTCAAATACTAAACACATGAGACTAATAGAAGCTCGAATGGAATGTGGCATGTGGTAGATTGGTAGATTCTTCCTCAAAAGCTTGATGGGGATATATATATATCACTCAAACAAGCCAAGGGATCACGGTACTTTATTAATCCTGGTATGTAGACCCTGGAAACAATATTCTGGAATGTCCCTAATATACATTAAATCTCTTTAATACTGATTTAGAGAATAAATCTTTAAGTTAAGGCTTGTGCTGGGCATGGTAGAGGATGCCTTTAATCCCAATACTCAGGAGGCAGAGGCAGGCAGATCTCTGTGAGCTAGAGGCCACTGTGGTCTACCTAGTGAGTTCCAGCCCAGCCGGGGCTACAGGGATACCCTATCTCCAAAAGACAAAAAAAATAAAGCGTAAAAATGGTAATTACATAATGAAGATTAATAGAATTAGCCAACCTGATAGATTCTGAGCAAAAGGAAATGATTTGTTACTTGAAAGCTTGTGATAAGTTTTCACTCTTGTGTCACTTAAGATAAGAGTCTTTTTCATCATTTAGCCGATTCCTTTATATCTTCTCTTTATTCTTCTCCACTGTGCTTTACTTTACTCTAGCCAGGGAAAGACACCTCTTTAGAGTTTAGAAATAGCATGACCACACCAATCCATGCTATTCTAATACATTTGCCCATTAACTCTTAAAGCTACTGCTTTTGAGTTACATCTTACATCTTTGACTTACATCTTCCATATGTAAGACCCTGCATTTGATCCCTGGTAGAGAGAGAGAGAGAGAGAGAGAGAGAGAGAGAGAGAGAGAGAGAGAGAGAGAGAGGAGAGAAGAGAGAGGGGAGAGGGGAGAGAGGGGAGAGAGAGGAGAGAGAGGAGAGAGAGGAGAGGAGAGAGGAGAGTTTTGAATGAAGCTTAGAATAAGAAATAACAAATGGCTCTACAGAGGTCTAGGTTTTAAATATAAGCTCCTTTGTCCTTTGGCAGTAGCTAGTGATAATGGAAGTGTCATAGCAAACAGAAATGGTAACATCTCCTAAACAAATGTGAACATAAACCTCCTAAGATGTAATATTTTTGTATTTGTTTCTTTGAGACAGAGTCTAGTTATGTAGCCAAGGCTTGCCTTGGACTTGTGATCCTACTGTGAAAGAATTATCTAAGTCTGAGAGTTTGAGGCAAGCCTGAGTAATATAGAGAGACCACCTCTCAAAATAATTTTGACTACAAACCTAAATGAGTCTGGATGTGGTGGTGCACACCTGTAATGCTATACTCAGGAAGTAGAGACAGGAGGATCATGAGGTTGAGGCCAGTCTGAACTACATTAACAAAGTATTCTCTCAAAAGCACCAATAATAATTCATATCCTCTAAAGTGGCAGTTGTCAAAAAGATAATAGCAATGTGGCATAAAGACAGGCAAACATTGCAACCCTTGTTCCTGGAGGAGAATGAAAATTAGTGCAGCAATTTTGATAAACATTTTGGCAATTCTTCAAAATGCAGGGGGGGAGGGGAAGAATGGAGAATGACACCTAATGAGTAATGTTTCTTCTTAGCGTGGTGAAAGTGTTCTAAAATTACATATAATGATGGTTGCAAACTGTGACTATACCAAAAGCCATTGTATTATAACTTTAAATGAATGAATTATAAGATATGTGAATTATATATTAATATAATTATACATCCTCCCAGTAATTCCATATTTTTTTCAAGCTGCCTTTTTCTCTTGAACTAAAGGGATTTGTGAAGGAGGGAAAATATTTTTAAAACCTGCTCTTCTAGTTGATCTTTAGTTACCCCCAAGAGCCTCCAGAAGAGCTTGCCTTATTCCTATCTTAGTTACTTGCTTATAATTTTCTCTATATAACTAGAATTCCTTGGGAAAGTTGGTCCAACCATTCATTTAAATCCCTTCATTCTTTTTTATAATGCTTTTATTGATGTTTTGTGTATTTCAGACATCATTTCTCAGTTCAGTTTAGACACATTCCCCTTTCCCTTCCCCCCACCCCACCCCAGATCATGCATTCTGCCATAAATGTCCTGCATCTTTCACTCAGTCTTTTTTTTATGTTTAAGAATTCACATTTCTTCCTTTAATTTTATATTACTCTAAAATATTAATACATACTTTCCACAGTAATTACAGAGTCTGAAAGTAAGTGGTGGATGGATTCTAGAGCCGTTAAGAGATTTACATTGTAACAACATAGTTGCTTTCAGATAAACAGAAATATAACATTAAGGTTGTTCACCTTGCCTTTCATCTGGGGATTTTGTGTTAGCATCCACAAATGAGGGAGACCATTCACCTCTTGTTTTTCTGGGACTGTGTTATTTCACTTAGCATAATGGCTTCTAGTTCCATCCATTTACCTACAAAGTTGATGATGCCATCGCTGGGCATGGTGGCGCACGCCTTTGATCCTAGCACTTGGGAGGCAGAGGCAGGCAGATCTTTATGAGTTCAAGGACAGTCTGGTCTACAGAGTGAGTTCCAGGACAGCTGGGGCTATAGGGAGAACCCTGTCTCAAAAAGACCAAAAAAAAAAAAAAAGTTCATGATGCCATCTTTCTTTACTGCTGAGTAGTACTCCATTGTGTAGATATAGCACATTTTTGTCATCCACTTGTCAGTTGAGGGGCATTTGGGTT
>VZQC01002336.1:219827-283476 GCA_009823505.1 Rhizomys pruinosus
AACTCACTCTGTAGACCAGGCTGGCCTTGAACTCACAAAGATCCGCCTGCCTCTGCCTCCCAAGTGCTAGGATTAAAGGCGTGCGCCACCACGCCCGGCTTTTTTTCATTTTTTAACAATAAGTAATAATTTATGAGTACAAGCATCCTTCATGTAAAACCAATTTGCAAGCAGTTGTGCCCAAACCCACACAGCCCAAGGGTCCCACCATCCAGCTGGGGGAGCTTGTCTTTTAAGGGTCCTCCACACTGCTTTCCATAATGGTTGTACAAGTTTACATTCCCACCAGCAGTGGATGAGTGTTCCCCTTTCCCCACAACCTCTCCAGCATTTGGTATATTTTGTGTTCTTGATCTTAGCTAGCCATACTGGAGTGAGATGATATCTGAGAGTGGTTTTAATTTGCATTTCCTTAATTATTAATGATGTTGAACACTTTTTAAGATGTTTCTCAACTTTACTTCCTCACTAGTGAAGTCTCTGTTCAGCTCTTTACTCCATCTTTTGAGTAAGTCATTTGTTTTCTTCTTTGTTTTTGAGTAGTCTATTTATTCTTGATGTTAATGCTCTCAGATGAATCACTGGTGAAGATTTCCTACCACTCTGTGGGTTTTCTCTTCACTTCCTTGATTGTTTCTTTAGCTGTACAGAAGCTTTTGAGTTTAATGAGGTCCCATTTGTTGACTGTTGACCTTATTTCCTGTGCAGTTGCTGTCTGGTTTAGAAAGTCTTTCCCTACACCTATGTCTTGTAGGTTGTTACCAACTTTTTCCTCTATCACCTTCAGGGTTTGGGGTTTTACGTTGAGATCTTTGATCCACTTGGAGTTGATTTTTGTACAGGGTGAGAGGTGGGGGTTTAATTTTGTTCTTCTACAAATGGTGATCCAATTTTGCCAGTACCATTTGCTGAAGATGCTATCCTTCCTCCACTGAGGTTTTTTCCCCCTTTGTCAAATATGAGGTGGCTGAAATTGTATGAGCTCAAGTTTGGATCTTCAATTTTGTTCCATTGGTCAATGGGTCTGTTTTTGTGCCAGTACCAGGCTCTCTATGGCCCTGTAATATATCTTGAAGTCTGGTAGATCAATCCCGCCTATATTGCATTTTTCACTCAGGGTTGCTTCAGCTATTCAGGGGTCTTTTGTTTTTCCATATGAATTTAAGGATTTTTTTTCCAAAGTCTGTGAAGAAGCTCATGGGGATTTTGATTGGGATTGCATTGAATCTGTATATCAATTTGGGTACAATAGACATTTTAACTATATTAATTTTTCCAATCCATAATCATCGGAGATCTTTCCATCTTTTGATGTCATTTTCAATCTCCTTCTTCACGGGTTTAAAAATTTTGTTGTAGAGATTGTTGGTATCTTTGGTTAGGTTTGTTCCCAGGTATTTCATTATTTTTGAGGCTATTGTGAGTGGGACGGTCTTCTTATATTCCTTGTCCACTTGTTTCTTGTTGGTGAAAAAAAAAAGCCTACTGATTTTTCCAGGTTAATTTTGTATCCTGCCACTTTACTAAAACTCTTAATCATTTCTAGAAGTTTTCTGGTGGAGTTTTTAGCATCCCTTAGGTAAAATGGGATAGCTTAACTTCTTCTTTTCCGATTAGTACTCCTTTAGTTTCCTTCTCTTGTCTTATTGCCCTAGCAAGTGTTTCAAGCACTATGTTAAAGAGGAGTGGTGATAAGGGGCAGCCTTGCCGGGTTCCCGCCTTTAAGGGAAATGGTTCCAGTTTTTCTCCATTTAGGATGATGTTGGCAGTGTGTTTGCTATATATGGCTTTGATCATGTTGAGGAATGTTCCCTTCAGTCTGATTCCCTCTAGGACTTTAAACATGAATAAATCCCTTCATTCTTGATGTGAGAACAACATTTATACCTTAATGTAATGGTTCTTTTTTCAGAGATGGGCCTGCTCAACTTAGGTGTGCACTGTTAACTGATCACTGTGCAAGTCTTGAGATGGGTTGAGAATATGAGTTCCTGAGCAAATGTGTAGAAATGTGCCACCAATCTCTTGAAGTTGTATGAGATATTGTAGATAACAATATTCATACACATTAACAGAGAGAACAAAGATGTAAGAATGCAACTATAACACTATACAAATATAATAACAAAACCAGATGATGGACAAGATTTCTAGGGAAATTGGAAGTGTGTGGGGAGAGGAAAACAGATTAAATCCATCCCATCAGATCTGGCTATAAGGAGTTCAATGGGGAAGAGGAACCCTATGGATTTTGGTGAGAGAGATTTGTCACACTTTATGAAATAAAAAGATAGGAAGAAGCAAGCATCATTTGAGTGTTATTCTCAAAACAGGAATGCAGATCTGGGGGGTGTGGCTCAGGCAGAGTGTCAGTTAAACATGTTGAACTCTTGATCTTAATTCCGAGCACCAAATAGAAAAGAAAATCAACAAGGTAGAATGCACAGAAATTGACAGTTAAAAGATAAATGTTTCACCGGGTGTGGTGGCACAAGCCTTTAATCCTAGCACTTGGGAGGCAGAGGCAGGCAGATCTCTTTGAGTTCAAGGCCAGCCTGGTCTACATAGTGAGTTCCAGTCCAGCTGAAACTAAAGGGAGAGCCTGTCTCAAAAAAGACCAAAAAAAGATAAATGTTTCTAAGTAAAGTGTGGAAAGTTTTTCTGGGTAAAAGTTTGAAGACTTTTTAAGAGAACTTGACTACTTATATTCAGAAACAGGAAGAAATTTTTAAAACTTTTAAAACAGTAAAACAATGGTGTCAGACTTAATAGGTTTCTGTTTTAGATTATTTACTTACTGCATTATCATGAATTGTACAAAAGAAAAGATTTCTCTTATAAGCTTTGTTAAAATCAATGAGACTAGGCAAGTCTTAATGAATTCATGTGGATTGGAAAGAAATGTTCCTAACCCAGTCCAGAAATTGTTTTATGTTTAAGATGATTAAACAAAAATAGTTGGCATCTTCTCCTATAACTGAGGATACTGTAATTGCACTTATTTTTGTTTAACTAAAACATGAAAGTATTGAGCAGTAAAACTTTTCATTGTGCCAGTCACTAGATGCTATTTGCTTAGTATAAACTTGTCTTATAGTTTATAGGAGACATAAACTACCACATCCCATTAACAACTTCCTAGTATTGTGAACACTGATTTGTGATTTCCCAAAGGGACTTAAATATTTGGGGGCACATTGCCAGGAACATTGCGTTCTATTCATTGTCAATAATTTCTGCTGGGTCAGTACTTTAGAGATTAAAGGCTACTTTGGAAAGGTAGTAAGATTTTAGAGCATGGGGACAAAATGAACAACCATTACTCTAAATTTTAAAATTCCTTTTGTTTTGAAATAACAGTACTCATAGGTACTGTTCCAGAGCTCTTGCCTCACTCTTGGGGCATGAAAGCATTTCTTGTTGAGAAGTTGTTTGAGATTGAAAAACTGCTGGCACACTGGTGAGAAACCATTGAGTCTGATTTAGAACACTGTCAGTCCCTGTTTAACCTAACCTTACCCCCAGACTCTCCTGTCTAGAGCTGTTTTTTTGTTGTTGTTCTGTGTAAAACTATTTCAGCTCATTTCATTCAGATAATGCATTAATTTTTCCTGAAGATGACCATGTTTCCTCCACAGTCATACCCTCAGAGCTTCTTAATCTGTATTTCCACTCTTTAGAAACAGAAAAGATACATGTGGATTATTTGGAAGTTTCACATGTCAGTGTTTTTCTTTATTTTAGTGAGGAAGTTTAAAATTTATCTAGAGCAAACCTGTCACCACATTCCATCAGTCATGCAAGAATCCGGAAAACACATTTTTCTGAAGGAATGCTTTGAGAAGAGGAAAGTACCCTCCTACTATTTCGTAGCTACTGTCACTAGGCTTTCGTTTTCTTACTGACAAAACAAAACTACTAATAATCCTTAATTCTGCAGTTGGGAAGGAAAATTGCATGACATAACAAACATGAAAAGTTGTGGCCATTGCCAGGCATGGAGAAAAAGCTCAATAAATGTTTGATGGTTGTCTTGATGGTAATAAAGAATTTGAAGTCTCAAAAAGCTGCATTGCACTATATCAAAATAGCATTTTCTGATAATAAATCAGATGACACATAACCTAGCATGATTATTTGAATTCCCTATGTGGAAAGGAAATTTACTTCTTTGTCATTTAGTGGATACCATGCATTCTTATTCACTTTGGGGGGGGGGCGAATATTCACACACAGTTATGCTTTGTGTCCCTGCCTTGATGGTCAGGAGTTTTTCTTGAACCTTTTTGTAAGTCTAATACAACTCAACTTTTGATACTATACAGTGAATATAATAGGTATTTAGTTAATCAAAAAATCAAATTTTGATGCAAAATTATACTAGAATAAAAGATTTTGGCTTTATGAACATTGCAAATACATTTATTTTTAAATATAATTGTCACTTAGTATCTTCAGGGAATTGGTTCTAAGACTCCCTGTGAAAACCAAAATCTATGGATGCCTAACTCTCTTATATAAAATGGCATAGTATTTGCATATAACCTATTCATACCTTCCTTTATGCTTTAAATGCTGTCTGTATAGTTTAAAATATATAGTACAGAAATATATCTATATACATATATATGTCCTATCTAAATACTGCCTACAATCCATTGCTTAGGGAATAATTACAAAAGTCTGATCTATACATTTCCAGGACAGATAGGTTTTTGAATACTTTCTATCTTCAGTTGGTTGGATCTGCATATGAAGAACCCAAGGATACAGAGGAATGACTATAAAAGGAATTAAATTTGAAAATAAGCATTTTTTCCCTTTTTATTTTATAAAAGAATCACATTAAGTTGCTCATGCTGACCCTGAACTTACTTTGCAGCCCAGGCTGGCCTTGAAGTTGGAGTCCTCCTGCCTTGGCTTCCTGAATATGTGTGTTTACAGACCTGCACATACCACCAGGCGAGGTTGGTTCTGGTGTTTTTACAATGCCATCTAACTTAAGTATTATCCTTTTCAGCTGATTCCCTTTACTTTTATGTTCCAGGGGAAAACTTACCCATTTCGTGGGGCATTTCCACCTGTGTGGAATCCCTTGGCATATTTGGATTACAATAACCTGTGGAGAACAATGGATGAAATGGGAAAAGAGGTAAAACATTTAGTTTGCTCATGGCATGTTGCTAAAAAATGGAAACTAATTAACATCCTTCCAAGGTGCAGAGAACATTGCTGATATGCACTGATGCATGTCCTTTTTAGCATACTGAACAACTTGACAAAGCCGTAAGGATTTCTACTTGTTAGAGAAAATGAGTACCAAGTGTTTATATAGTTTACTCAAGACCATGTAGCAAAGGAACCAGAATTCAAAACTACTCTTTTGTTGCTGTTGTTAAATAAGTCTACTCATTTTATTTAGTTTTTTAATATTTTAATTGAATTTTGTATATTTCATACAATGCACCTTAATCATATTTATACTCCCTTTCCCATCTGCTCCCTCCATAACTCCTCCATCAGATTTCATCCATTCTGTCATATATGTTAAGGCTTATCCAGTCAATAATTTGTATTCAGATGTCCCTTGGTGCAAGTTCCATCCACTGAAGACTAGTCAGCTTACCTATAGTCACTCCCTTAAAGCAGATAAATTCTCCCTCACCCAGCAGTGATCACCTGCCAATTGTTCTGCAGAGGTTGGGGCCTTCCATTTCCCCAGTTCTATGCTGGGGTTTATTTCTGATTGAGTTTCCATGGGTCTTATGCATGCTGTCACCATTAATGTAAGTTCAAACCACTCTTCTGGACACTAGTGACCATGTGCCTTCAATTCTAGTCCATTGAAAAAAAATGTGTGTGTGTGTGTGTGTATATATATATATATATATAATATTTCTGCCAAATTGCTTACAATTATATATCTTTAATTCCACATTAAATCTTAAAAGATGGAAGGACTTCCTGCTTCAGTTTGTTTACTCTCAGGCTGTGAAATATCACTCTTTCAAACTTCAAATGGGAGCCTATAATGTGTGTTATCCTTAAGTAATAATATTGATACTGATAATTATCAGCATCCCAATTACAGAAAAAATATTTATGATGTTAATATGTAATTATGGTCACTAGCATTCTTGTTTTGGCAATAGCATTATGGCATAGATTCCTGATTCCTCTCACCTCTCTGTGTACTTTCTAGCTAATCATAAAGACCAGGAAACCAGTTGTCAGAGGTTCCCAGGAAGGCTTCTCTGAGGGGGATGGAGCAGTGGTGACAGTTCTTTTCACACCTGAGTGTGGAACCTTCTTTCATTGCAGATTCCTGCTGATGCACCATGGCAGGCACCGCATGCTGAAGAATGGGACAAGCATACCATGAAAGATCTTATCGACAAAATCTGCTGGACAAAGTATACTTGACTATTCAAAATGTTTATAATACTCTTTTCTGATCCTTTCTATCCCATCCTGAGTTGCAGTACTATTCTTATTACTTATATGAGGAAAATTAAGAAAGTTAGTAAGAGCAAGTTTGAGTAGAAAAGAATAAAAAACTTAAGAAAGTGGGTACATAGAGTAGAACAGCTTTGAACAAATTGGTCATAGGATCTGTAATAATGCCAGTAACTTTTTTGTGTTCAAGTTGCCTGTAAAAGCAGTTTGCAAGTATCTTTAAAAATTAATTCCATATAGATAAAGTGTTGTGGAAGGTGGTGTGAATCTTGTCTGTATGAATGAAAATTAGATCTGTTATTAGTTTAGTAACTAGTTTTTAGTTTGGTTTGCTCGTACTTGACTAAATGATAAGAATACCTTCTCATCAATGTGATATTTAGGGGGTCGGAGAGATGGTTAAGAGAACTGACTGCTCTTGGAGAGTGCCTGGATTCAACTCCCAGTATGCACAAGGTCCCTATCAACTGTCCTAACTCTAGTTCCAGGGGATCTGATGCCCTATTCTGACTTCCTTGGGCATTGCAGGACACAGGTGCACTTACACACATGCAGGCAATACACTCATAAACATAAAATAAAAGTAAATAAAATAGGCCAAGGGTGGTAGTGAATGCATTTAATCCCAGCACTTGAGAGGCAGAGGCAGGCATATCTTTGTGAGTTCAAGGCCAGCCTGGTCTACATAGTGAATTCCAGGCCAGCTGGGGCTACAGGGAGATCCCGTCTCAAAAAGAACAGAAACAAAACTTTAAATAAAATAAAATAAAATGAAAATTAAAAAGAAATGTGATATGCAATGCAATTTCATGGATTCCAGAGTGTATGTAAACTAAGATGACTGTATAGCCTGTGGAAAAACTTTCATATATGCATCCATCATATATCAAAATGTTATGTGGCTCATGACTATGTATTTTGCATGCATTTTAATTGGCACATATAATATTACATACTTATCAGCAAACATTTATCTTAGGCCTACTCTGCAAAGGCACTCCATCAGGTACTGACTGAGAAATAGTATGAATGTTTAGTATTTAGTTCCTAACTTCATATAGTGTATATTCTTTTACCAGGCAGGATGAACATTGAACACCTAATTGGATAATGCTAAGAGAGTACCTATAACAAAGAGACCCATACTTGATCTAAATGAACCCACAGGAACAACAGGGAAACAGAAAAAAATGGATGGATTTGGAGTGATAGTTTCTTCTAGTAGCAGTCCAAGAGCAGAAGAGAAACTGAAATATAGACAGTATTAAGGGGCAGTATCTTCTAGGAATGATCCACAGAGTCTTCAGGGAGAAAAGTGGTATGCTATTTTACAGGAATGACTCATAGGGTCAGAGTGAGAGACAGAAAGAGTGAATGGTGTAGAGTATATGCCATCTTCAAGGAATAACCCACAAGAACAGGGAAGAGAGGATTAGTAGATAACTGTAGCAAGAAGTGTTGGTTCAGTAATGGCCCACAGGAATTTCTGGAAGAAATGAAGGGCAGGTGAGATAAGAATTTATGTTATACAAATGAGTCAAGTACTAGGGGTATATAGTATACACTTTCCCCAAGATCATGGGGAAGCTGTTGTAGTTGGTATGGCAAGATGATATCTTCAAAGACCAACTCACAAGGGATGGGGGGCAAGAAAGATGTTATTGTCTCCCAGGTGGAAGGACCTACAAGTTCAGGGTAGCAGACTGGAAGAGGAAATAATTGACTCAGCAATACAGCTTCTAAGTCAAAGATGAGAGAAAGATTTAGCAGAATGATCTTTCAGGAACAGCCTATGTAAGGATGGGAAAACTGGAGTATGGATAATGAAGAGTGGGTTAATATCCTCCAAGAAGTACCAGGTGGGGAAAAAAAGTAGATGTCCATCAGGGTGTTATTTTCCATGAACATCCCACAAGGGCAGGAGGGACATGGGAGGGTGAGTGATATGGAATATGGGTTAGTATATTCCAGGAATGTACCCAGGGACTAAACAGAGACATGGGAAATGATATCTTTCAGAAATGACCCACAGACATGGGTTACAGAAAGTACCTTTCAGGAATGAGCCACAGGGCCAGGGGTAGTGGAGAGTGGATCCTGTAGGATGTGCTATCTTCCTTGAATACATTCATAGGATACTGTTGTGAGACAGATAGGGGTGTGGTTGATGATATCTTTCAGGAATTACCTACTGTAACTAGTTAGGAGGCAAGAAGGGTATATGGTTTAAGAAGAAAAATATCTTCCAAGAATGACCAATAAGGACTAGAGGGAATTAGAGAAAGTAGGACTATTTCAGAGACTCTTTTTTTCTAGAAATTGACCTATAGGTAAATCAGTAAGGCTAGATGCTAGAGCAGGGTCATATATTTCAGGAGTGACCTGCATTTTCAGGGAATACAGGTTGAATGGATGATATTGGAACGATGGTGTGTTTCAGAAACAATTCATTGTGGAGGGGGATGAAAGGAAGGGTGAAAATTGTGAGGGAAGATGATATCTACCATTAAGGTGCCAGAATCATGGGGGAAGAACGGTGAGTGCTCAGCTTGTTAACATCCTGCAATGATCCACTGGATTTTGGGAGGAAAGACAGGAAGGCTGTAATTTATGAGGAGAGAAGACTCAAGGGTCATGGGAGAGAAGGGAAGGTGGTCAGCATGGGAAAATGTGAGATCTTCCAGAAAAAAAATCAGTGGTTGAGAAAGAAAAGGGAACTGTGTAGTGACGTGATGAAATGCTATTCCAGGAATGATCCACAGCAGTTGGGGGAGCCAGAAAGAGGAGATACTAGACTTTAGAGATAGTATTTTTCAGGAATCTACCAAAGGACTTGGGGAGATGGCTCACTGGATAAAGCGCTTGCCCTGAAGTGTGAGAACCAGAGTTTTGTTCCTTAAAACCACATAAAAGCTGAGTAGGCATGGTGACCATGAGACCTGTAGTCTCATTGCTAAGGAGACAGAGACAAGGGATCCCTGGAGCAAGCTGATTAGCTAGACTAATCAAAACAGCAGACCCTGGGATTCAGTAAGAGACCTTGCCTTATTAAATAGTCATCCAAGATGACCCTTGACTTTGACCTCAACACACATTCATATGCACACAATTCCCCACACATGTGAAGCACCACACATGTACATGCCCAAACAACAGCCAATGAATCACAAAAGCAGAATGTGACACAGTAGCTGAGGGGAGAGAAGAAAGTATAAATGTGGTGGGTGAGTTGACATGTTCTGTATGACCCAAAGGGACCTTGAAGAGATAGAAAGTTGCATAATTTGTGGGATAATATGTTCCAGGAATTATCCAAAAAATATCAAGGAGAGTAGAAGAGATTGCAAGACTCCACACTATTACTTTCTAGGTACTGCCCAAGATTGGAGTGGGGCTTGGTGTTGGATAATGTGGGGCTGCTATTATCCTCTAGGAGTAAGCCACAGGGCCATCTGGGACTCAGGAAAAGATAGTAACTTCTAGAGGTAGCTCACAAGGACAGGAGTAGGGAGATAGAAAAACAGATGAAATAGGGACATTTAATGACTTTTAAAAATGGCCCAAAATCACAGAGAAAGAGGATTGTTGGATTGCACAGGAATTGTATACTCTATGGAATAGGAGATAGCAAAAAGCAGATGTTGTGACTGAGGTGTTAACTTCCAGAAATTACAAGGGAAAAGGAAAAGAATAGGGAACATAATATTGAGAAATGATATCTTCTACATGTGAGCCAATGGATGGAAGGGGAGAGGTATAGACATGTAGAAGATGGTAGGGATAATACCTTCTAGGCAGAGAAAATAAGGAAAGGCCCTCAGATAGTAAGATTGGGAAATTTCAACAACCGAGTGGTCAGCATGCCTGAACCATGGTAGTATAAAGGGTGGTTGGAGTAATGGTTAAGCACCCTGTGGTGCAGTATATATTTGCTACAGTCAAGATTTGACCTTTACACATTTTAGGATATTGAAGGTTTTGGGGTTGATTTTGTGTTTTTGTTTGGGGTTTGGTTTTTGTTTTGTTCTGTTCTGTTTGTTTTTGCTTTGCGAGATAGGTTTTCATTATATAACTCAGGCTGGCCTTTAACTTGCAGTCTTTTGGCCTCTGCTTATTGAGTGCTGAGATTGTATGCCTCTGTTACCATGCCCAGCTTAGCACTGAAAAGTTTTAAAAGTCTTCATTGTGCTTGGCATGACAGATGGTATTAGAGAGAATATACAGGTTACCACTTTTGTGGTCCATGTGAAAGACTGTATGTAGATGGGCCAGGATGGAGGCAGAGAGAGAGAGTAGGATATTCTTTTTTTTTTTTTTTTTCTGTACTTTTTTATTTTTTTCACAAATTTATTTTTTATTATTATTAAACTTTTTCCGTATGTCTTACATCATTTCTCAGTCGAATCTAGAGTTACTTCCCTTTCCATGCCCCCCACCCCGAACCTGAGTCCCTGTATCTGCCATAACGGTTAAGGTTATCTTAGAAAATAAAATAAGCAATATGGTTAATGATCAAGGCATACCAAATTAGATAGAAACATATTTGAGATAACCCGTATTTCGTAATAGCAGGCCAGAAACATCTTTCTTTTTTTTTTAAGTATTTTATTTTTATTGTTATTCGGTATGGGTATGAATATACTGCCTGCATGCAGGTTTGTGCACCGTGTTGTGCATACGCGGAGGTACCAGAAGAGGGTGTAGAGGAATTCCCCTGGAACTGGACTCTCCTGGAATTGGAGTTGACAGACCGGTTTCTCAGCCACCATGTGGGTGCTCGAGGGATCGAACCTGGTCCTCTCAAAGGCAGTCGGTGACTCTTAACCGCTAGGGCCATCCTCTCCAGCCCTCAAAACCTTTTCTTTTTAAAGCTACCAAATGCCTTTCTGTGAAACATTGAAGTCTTGAAGGTTTTGCTTTTCTGTTTGTTATAAGAGGAATACAATACATTCTATTTCATGGCACATTGCATTTTGTAAGCATATTACTCCTCGTTTCCTGTGTTTTAATTTAAAGTCTTTATTTTTTTTTTTTGGTCTTTTTGAGACAGGGTCTCCCTGTAGCCCCAGCTGGCCTGGAAGTCACTCTGTAGACCAAGCCTTGAACTCACAGAGATCTGCCTGCCTCTGCCTCCCAAGTGCTAGGATTAATTTTAAATTTTAATGTTGTGTGTGTGTGTGTGTGTGTGTGTGTGTATTTTACACTGTGTGAGAACTACAGCATACAGGTGAAAGAGGATAACTTTGGGAACTTAGTTCTTTCCTTTCTCCTATATGCATTGACACATGATTTCCACTCTTATTCTGTGAACAGAACTGCTCGGGAATTTGCTTACCTTTTTGTTAACATTAATGTGACCTCAGAACCTCATGAGGTGTCTGCCCTGTGGTTCTTGTGGTATGTGAAGCAGTGTGGTGGCACCACTAGGATATTCTCAGTTACCAATGGAGGCCAGGTAATACATTGTTTTGAAACGAATTCTGAGATTTTGTCCTTGCCCAGAGCAATGCCTTGATAATTCATTCAGTATTTGTAATCATTTATGGTAGCATAAAATTATCCCAAAAACATGTTTGAAAAAATTCTCATTTCCTTTTTATAATTCCTGAAAAGTCCACAGCTGAAGAATATTTCATTTATACTTAATTATATTTTGGTAATTAAGTTTCTTCCATTAAGACAAAGGAAAAATTAAGCTATTCATGTAGAAGCAGGTAAGTTAAAAATAAGGTGATTTTTTAAGCATTTATTTATAAAATTAGTATACTTAGTCATCTCATTCTATACATAGATTCTTTTTGTCCTACCTATTTCTCAGGTATATTTCATGTTAATTATAATAGAATGTAAGTAAGTCTAATTCACAGAAGTGATTTTTTTTTTTTTTGGTCTTTTCGAGACAGGGTCTCCCTGTAGCCCCAGCTGTCCTGGAACTCACTCTGTAGACCAGGCTGACTTTGAACTCATCAAGATCTGCCTGCCTCTGCCTCCCAAGTGCTAGGATTAAAGGCGTGCGCCACCACGCCTGGCAGACAGGAGTGAATTTATGGCCATTCTTTCAATAAGTTAGAAATTTTTGCTGTCCTCTTGCATTTGTTTAGCTTCCATGTACTTCCATTACTTATGAGTGAGCTCATTTAATTCACTAGCTGGACACATAGATTTCCTAATTCATGGCAAATACTCTGTTGCTTTCCTTTTATAACTTTGCTATTTTACTCACTTATTCCTATAGGAACGGAAATTTGTAGGTGGATCTGGGCAAGTAAGTGAACATATAATGGCCCTCCTTGGGGACCAGGTGAAGCTGAACTCTCCTGTTACTTATATTGACCAGACAGCTGACAACATCATTATAGAGACGCTGAATCATGAACATTATGAGGTAACTTATTATAGTCAAAAGGAGCTTATAATAAATAAGCCTTGTGTCTTTTGAAACTTCAAATTATATAAAAGATTATATATAATCTGTGATATAATTAATGATGGCATATATCTAGCACCAATCTTCCAAATTGATAGCCTTGGTTTACCTACCTAGTTCTGTTTTGGATTTTGTTTGTTTGTTTGGTTGGTTCACTATGGGTGGGTTTTGGGGGGCTTTGTTGTTGTTCTTGTTTTGCTTTACAGTAGTCTTATTTAATGTTATTACTACTGTATTTCATTAAAAATAATAAAAATTATGTTTTATACCCTCTGCAAAGACTATAACTTGTATTTGAGGTGATATTTCACATTGCATTTTAGTGCCAATATGTAATTAGTGCCATACCACCGATTTTGACTGCCAAGATTCACTTCAAACCAGAGCTTCCACCAGAACGAAACCAGTTAATTCAGCGTCTTCCAATGGGGGCTATCATCAAGTGCATGGTGTATTATAAGGAAGCATTCTGGAAGAAGAAGGGTAGGCTGCTCTTATTTGTGTTTAAACTATTGGGTGAAAGAAACACATTTTTAGTGGTATTATATAGAACATACTGAATAGAAAAAAATATTTTCAAATTGGTAGAAAAAAGATTGCAAATCTATTTTTAAATTACTTCATAGTCTCTGGCCACATAACATGACCTCAAGAGTGATTGCTGGCAATGGGAGAGGAAAGGAGGATGAGCAATGGGAACATCGATTTGGGGGCCAACACTTTCTTGGCTCCTAGCATTTGTTTTTCCACTTATCCTTCATGAGCAGGATGAGACCGAGGGAGCTTGTGGACAGAGTATTACTCTGAAATCAGCTATTCTTGACCTTCAGTAACCTACTAGTATCAGTCTCTAAATGTAAAGCAGTGATATAATTGCTACTTGTCAGGTCATTGTGAGTATTAAATGAGGCAAGATCTGGGACTTAGGAGTTCTCCAGATACGGTAGCTATTGTGGATAAGTTCCTGATCATACTCAAGAAGATTGCTTCTCACAACTCCTTCCCCGGCTAATAGAAGTAATTCCTCCTAATACATCCTATCTCTGCACCTGCATCATTATATCAAGTTATTTTTCCATTTTACCATCTTTGCCATATATGAGTCATAGTCCTTTATATAAAGGTACTGGTCATTTGCCACATGAAGAATAAATATCATTGTATACTCAGTGTGTGTGTTTAACAGAAATGTACTACTAAGTTTAGAGAAAAACTATTCACTTTAAGATTTTACTCCTCTTGAGTAAAATAGTTTATATGCATTTTTATATATGTGAGTATCTCTAATGTTAGTTTCAATCCCTTACTGATTTTCTTCTGGTTAGACTATTGTGGTTGCATGATCATTGAAGATGAAGAAGCTCCCATTTCAATCACCCTGGATGACACCAAACCAGATGGCTCGATGCCTGCCATCATGGGGTAAGTTTGAGCTTCGTATACTTTCCAAATTGTGTTGGTAAAGATGCTGGTAAAGGACATTGTTTTGTAATTGAACTCAAACAATGATAAATACAAACTATATAATGTTTCTGTGTATTAAAATTACTAATTAGTATTTTGTGTGTCACAAGAACACTGAAAAACTACTAATATTATTTCAAATGTGTGCCTGTATATTTCATTCTCCTATAAAACTTCCATGCTGAAGATAGAGTAGAAAAAGCATCAGGACAGGCAGTATAATAGCCAGCCTTGTCTAGAGGCAGAAGGACCACAACCTTTCTGGAAAGAGAACCATTTTATCCTGTAAGGTCTTCCAAACACAACGTCTCTTTGGACTTTATCTATATCCCAAACATCTGCTGCATAGCAAATATCAATGGTTGCCTTGATATATAAGATGGCTGACCAATCAGCAGGCACAATTCAGATGAGGCAGGCTGTGAGTGGATGGTGGGTTATTTTAGATTTGACATTTTCTTTGACTCACTGGTCCATTTCCTCAACCTTGTCTTTGAGATCTGATATTCTCTGTTCCATTTGATCCAATCCATTTTTGAATTTTGTGAGCTTTTTGTTCGAGTTTCTGAGTTTTTCATTTCAAGCTCTATTTTAGTTTAACTTTTTTTCAGAGATTCAGATAAAATCTGTATCACTAGCACTTTGGAGCTGCAGGCCAGAGAATCAGGAGTTCAAGGCCACCCTCATGTACATAACAAGTTGGAGGCCAGGCTGGGCTACATGTGAAACCCTGTAACAAAAAAAAAAAAAAAAGCTCTGGGTTTACCCAAGACCTGCAGATTCTACCAGCCCAGTGAGTTCAAGAGTCACAGCCCTCTGTGTCTGCAACATCAGCTCTCAGGCCCCCTAGAGCCATCCCAGATCTGCGATTTTCCCTACCCTGGATTTACCCTACCTTTCCTAACCATAGCTTTCCTCACCCAGCCACCCCAGCTCTCTGGCCTGCTCTGGTCATGCAGTTCTGTGCTCACCCAAAACATTTGAGTTCTATACCCCCAGCATTCCACTGCCTTTTCTGCTCCAGTTAAAGTCAAATCTAATGTCTTGATTTTTTTTTTATTATTTCATCCACCTGTTTATTTACATGATCTTCATTCAGTCTTTTATTCAAATCTTCTTTGAGTTCCTTAAACATATTTATAATTGCTATTTTCTTTTTTTTAATTTTATTTATTTCTGTATGTGTATGAATGTACTGTCTGCAGGCAAGTCTGTGCACCCGTGAAGAGGGTGTCGGACTCCCCTGGAACTGGAGTTCTCCTGGAATTGGAGTTTCAGACGGCTCAGCCGCCATGTGGGTGCTGGGGATCAAACCCAGGTCCTCTGCAAGAGCAGTCGGGGCGCTCTTAACCCCTACGCCATCTCTCCAGCCCTATAATTGCTGTTTTCAAATCATTGTCTTGTGTATCAGCTAGGTTTACCATTTGTAGCAAACCTTACGGTGGGGATACTAATTTCTGGAGGAGACATAGTGTCTTGGTTATTTATATTGTTATTGTTTTTATGTATGGGACCTATGCATCTGTACTTGTGTCGGTGGTGGTATTTCTTGGCATGGATAGGTGATCTCATTTTCATTGTGTGAGCATGTGCATCCTTCTCTTTCCCCAATTTGTCAGAATGTAGCCCAGCTAAGGGATTCTTGGTGTTTAGTTTTGGGGCTACTTTGTGTTGATGTATGAATGGGGTGTAAGAAGTGGTCTCAGTTCAGCTAGGAATAGGTGCAACTTTTGAGTCTGATGTTCTAGAACACACTCAACATTGTCCTGGAGGGACAGGGTGGGCTGAGTAGATTCTAGGTAGGTGAGTAGGTTGACTGTCATATCTGTGTTGATCAGGACAGACATATTTGTGGAGGGACAGGGGTGATTCCAGTTCAGTAGTAACCAAGAAAACATGCTAATATACCTCTTGACC
The DNA here is from genome assembly GCA_009823505.1 of Rhizomys pruinosus. NCBI lineage: Eukaryota > Metazoa > Chordata > Mammalia > Rodentia > Spalacidae > Rhizomys > Rhizomys pruinosus. Next base: position 236,092 of record VZQC01002336.1, read on the forward strand.
AGGTCCGTCACAGGTCATGTACTGGCTGCACAACCCCAGCTATACCTGGAAGTATTTAGGTGGCTGCAAGGGCATGTGAGGTTCTCTAGAATTGATCAAGTTGTGCCAGTGCCAAGTCTGCATGACTCCAGCTAGGTCTGGGGGAGTGGGGTGGCAGAAAAAGAATGCCGGGGCCGGGATTCTTACAGATCTGGGGATACTTGTAGATCTAGAGGATGCAGGAAGCTTCAAAACAGGTGAACCTTGGGCACTACAAGGGTAGGCAGGGAAGGCTGGGATTGGGGAACTCACAGGTGTGAAAGAATTTGCAGGTGTTGCAGGACTCAGGAATGGCAGGTGCATGGTGCTGTGCAACTACAGCAGAAAAAGCAGTGGAATGCTGGGGGTATAGAACTCAAAGGTTTTGGGTGAGCACAGAACTGCATGACCAGAGCAGGCCAGAGAGCTGGGGTGGCTGGGTGAGGAAAGCTGTGGTTAGGAAAGTCACCAGGGTAGGGAAAATCGCAGATCTGGGATGGCTCTAGGGGGCCCGAGAGCTGATATTGCAGACACAGAGGGCTGTGATTCTTGAACTCACTGGGCTGGTAGAATTTGCAGGTCTTGGGTAAGCCCAGAGCTTCATCACACTGGCAGTCTTAAGGGCCTTTATTTGATACAGGGTTTTACATCTAGCCCAGCCTGGCCTCCAATTTGTTATGTACATGAGGGTGGCCTTGAACTCCTGATTCTCTGGCATCCACCTCCAAAGTGCTAGTAATACAGGCATATGCCACCACACCAACTTTGTACTTTGTTCTTTATAATGTAAACCTTGAAGATATATGACCTGCACTTTACTCTTTGCATTTGGCCCCAGGAGCCTCAAAGATAAAGGATAATTACTCAGCACTGCGTTTATGCTAACCATCAACTTTTAGAAACCAGAAAGGACTTCATACCTTACTTAGAAGGATGAAATGTTCCCACCACAAACCCAGCATGTTTAACTTCCACAGTAAATTGAGAAAGAAAATTGAGCAGTATTTTTTATAGTTAACAGTTATATTATCCCTGACTTGAGATTTGACAGAAATAATCAACACTGTCTTTTGGATCATGTGCTGTAAAAGCCATACAAAATGAGCTGATTAATCATGTAATCTTTCATAAGATATTGGTGATATTCTTTCAAAAGAGTATGCAAATCTAAACTCACTGGTTCTTACATAAACCTAAAATTTAACCATGGCTGTTAATATTGAACCATAACCGATACTAAATCAAGCATATAAAAATATGATTATTATATCCCATAATGTTGAATAGTTCAACTTTTTTATTTTGTTAGTTTTTTTAACAATAAGACACAAAGTAGTATGTTTCATTTTGGCATGTCCATACATTCTTTTTTGGTTTAGTGATCCTCCTCCCCCACTCCTCATCCCATCCTCCTGCTGGCCCCTTAAAGGGGCCTCTTAAATAGTCCATGGCTACCTCTGAATTCTATCCTGTGTTAACACACATTGTGTCTTTGCTTCTCAGAACATTGTATAATAACAGCTTTAAAGGAGTTGCCAGTCAAATAAAGGAACATTTTAATCTGGTGGTCAGGAAGAGAGGAAATAATTCTTGTCAACCTTGATCTACCTCTTTTTCATCTCTCTGGAACAAAATAAATACAACTTTAAAACATTTTTCATAAATAAATAATTTCATTATCCTTTAGCTCATTTAGATTGGGAGTACTAGAGAAAAAAATCTAAAGCTTTCTGTGTACTAATCAAGTGCTTTACCCCTGAGCTATGTCCCCAACCCTCCCTTGAATTTTTGTAAGATTTCTGTTTCTAAAAATAGTATGATCAAGTGTTTCATATCAGACTCAGTTCTTTAAAACATATGATCAATTAGTAATATTGGCATAATAAATAGAATCTATTTCACTAAAGGGAAGCATATAGATTATAGTTAAGTATTACCGAGTTACTTTATTTGGTCGTATTTCTAGAAAGCTGACTTAGAGACAAGGGTGCAGGAAGTTTATTGGGGCAAACTCTAGTACCTATATGGGAGGGAAGGAATCAGAATCAATTAGAGGGAGAGTTCAAGTGGCCCTTCACAGTTGTCCTAAACTGAAGTGAGATAATGGGCCTTGGTGTCTAGCCCAACCCAGTCATTGAGTGCTGATTGCTGCTTGGGAGGAGCAGGACCTTGACCCAGGAAGTTCTCTGCTATTGAGTAAAATAATTGTTGGAGAAGGTTTCTACTGTGAGCTAAGGGTACTAATTGCTGGTTGTGAGTGGCGTTTAGGTAAGGGATGAGGGAATGTACCATGGCATTCACTACAGGAACATACTAATATTTGTCCTGTCCTGTCATTGTCAGGATAATCAATATAGAGCAACGTTAGTTTGCTCAACATCTGATTTCCTATTATATCAAATATTCAGAAAAAATTTATAAGTAAAATATTGACCAAGAGGTGACCTATTACTTAGGAACTCATAGCTTAGTAGTTTTGGACACAGAGGGAGCCTGAAGGTAGTGTAACCTTTGCTCCAGTGGAAGGGGAGCTATGGAGAGTCCATTAATGCTAAGTAAGTACATGGTAATCTATGAGGTAAATGACTGTAAATGATCATTTAAATGTGGCTTCTCTCTCCAGCTTCATACTTGCCCGGAAAGCTGATCGACTTGCTAAGCTACATAAAGAAATCAGGTAAATTTAAATCTGAAAATCAGTGATGGTTTCCTTTGCATTCCATTTGTTGCACCAACAGTACAATTGCATCAAGAGAAGCATTGTATTTCACAAATATTCTCAACCTCAACAAACCAACCTTTTAAATAGTTTCCTGTGCCATCCTTGGTTAAGTTTTTGTCTGTGTGTATATGTGCATATGGTAATTTAATTTCACACTTCTGTTCATTTTAGGTAGGATTTTTTTTAGGTAGGATTTTTCTGTAAGATAGGAGGTAACCACAGAATACTTAAGCTACACAGAGCCCTCATGATTCAATCACTTCTTGTAAGGTCACACCTCTGCCACCTTGGGGATTAAGTTCTAACAGGGAGAAATTTTAAATTTCATTTTGTTTATTTATTTATTTTTGGTCTTTTCGAGACAGGGTCTCCCTGTAGCCCCAGCTGTCTTGGAACTCACTCTGTAGACCAGGCTGGCCTTGAACTCACAAAGATCCTCCTGCTAGGATTAAAGGCGTGCACCACCATGCCCGGTGATTTTGCTTATTATTGATGAGAGACCTTATACTTGGCACAAGACATGATGGTCAGAGGACAAATCTAGGGCATTGGTTCTCTCCTTCTAACTAAATTTACATAGGTTCCAGGGATTGAACTCAAGTCATCTGGCTTGCATAGCAAACACCTTTATGTACTAAACCATTTCACCAGCCATAAAGTGAGAATTTTTGAGGGACACATATGTTCAAATCATACCAGCTAACTAGTGACAAACTTGAGAGTAGCAGAAAATTTACTCATTTTTTTTTCATTATACCACACTAAGCTTGACATTTTCTTTTGGATTTCCTGCCTTTCTGCCTTATTAATAATAAAATAAATACCAGCCTGAAGGTAGCCATTTGCTTATGAGTCTACATACTGGCTGAACTTCTCTAAAGTTTGTGTAATGTAAAACCTTTACTGAATATATAACTAATGAAAGCAGTAGTTCTCAAAACTGACTACATCAGAGTCTCCCCACAGGTATTCAGAAAGTATATATTCATTAGGTCCCATAGATCATAATTCAGTATATTTGTGATAGAGCTTGACTATTCACATTTTTAACAACCCATTCCAGTGATTATGATTAGATTTATAAACCAGTGGATAAACTCAACAGTTTACATGTTGACTTACATGGTGATATCTTTTTGACATCATTTAAAATGTATTAAATTAAGGGCCACACTAATCAGTACATTGTTCTGGGCAGAGAACATACCTTTGCATGTGTGAGACTCTATGTTCCATCCACAGTACCAAAATTTATGTTGTTCTAACATCCTTGCATTACATATACTCAAAATAATTTTAATTTTTAATAAGGGGAAGGGAATGGAAAGGTAATTTTCTGGTGTGTTTGTGTGAACTAGTTTTTGGCTTGTCTACAAATATAAAATACAGTAGATGACTTATATTTTATAACTTTTTATTAGTTGTGATTAAAAATTAACTGCAATGTAGGTTGTTGCATTTATGTTTAATTTCTACTTTAGTCAAAGTTTTTTTAATTTATTTTGTATGTGTATGAATGTACTGTCTGTATGCAGGTTTGTGTTGTGCAATGCCGCGAGGACCTGAATCCAGGTCCTCTGCAAGAGCAGTCAGCGCTCTTAACCGCTAGGCCATCTCTCCAGCCCCTAGTAAAAGTTTTATGTCAGCCGCCATGACTCCAGTTCCAGGGGAATCCGAGACCCCCTTCTGAACTCCGCGGCGTTGCACGATACAGGTCCACAGACTTGCATGCAGACAGTACATTCATACACATACAGAAATAAATAAAATTAAAAAAAAAGTTTTATGTCACAGAAAACAAGCTTAATAGCTTAAGCCTTTTAGAATACTGATTGGCATTATTCTTACTTTGTAAAATTGACTCATAGCATCTGAATTACTGTTTATAACACTATTGTAAAGTCAGAATCTGCCATTTCTTCATGGAGCAGAAAAGAGTATACCATACTAGACTGAGTATTGATTTTGGATTCAGTACATACTAAGTACTATGGGCAAAATGCTCAGAATATTGGAGGCTTGCCTAGACATTAATTAGCTGAATGGCAATGAAGGAATCTCTGCCGCTCACTCAACTGCTTCCTTATCTCTTGAGAGTTTAGATAGGCAGAGAAAGCAAATGAGCAGTAGTCCTGAGACTTCTTGCCATTTTTCCCATGTTATGGGTTTTTTTAACTCAATTTTTGTGAATTTCATACATTGTATTTTGACTGATGTGATCAAAATATGTTATGGCTTTTAGCCAAATGTTTCCTGACCTAGAATTTACATATCCATTTTATATCGTATGACACCATTTCAGGAGTGGCATGTTTCTCTCCATAGGAAAGGGGTGTACAATAAGTAACATTTACAATTCCACCTCTCTTAACAACTTAAACGTCTAGACCCATAAAGCAGGAGTTCTGAGTTTTTGTTTGTTTGTTTGTTTGTTTGGAGTTCTGAGTTTTATCAATGTTCTAAGAGTAAGGAGCTCTGTAGACTGACAGTCTTATATTTTGTCCTAAACTATTTACAGAAATTGGGATTATGTTCTAAAAATATTTTCTATTACAATTGGCAATCAAAACTTCTATTTATAAAAAGTCTATTTCTTCTATTACTAGTAAGCTTGACTCTTTCATGCATGCATGCATGCACAAATATACATATTTTCCCATTTGTCTAGTACAGTCCTAATGCTTGTCTTAAAGATTTGAATTAAATCTTTTGCCTCATTTTCTAAAATCTATTTTTCTATTTGCTTTTTAGTCATTAACAGATATCTCAGAGATATTTAAATATGTTTAACCTATACAAAACTGAAAAGGATAAATATAAAAATTATATATTCAGTCTTGAAACAGGTCAATTTATTTCTAAAATTGGTAGGTTTAGTATATTAGACCTTTTGAAAACTCACCAGAAGTAGCTATGAGTTTACATTGTATCTTCTTAAGAAGAGTTTATCCAAGCATGGTAAAATATACCTGTAATCTAGAACTCAGAATGCTAAGGCAGGGGGATCACAGCAAGTTTCAGGGCACACTTGTCTACGTGGTAAGTTCCAGATCAGCCTAGGCTACATAGAGACACCTTGTCTTTAGAAAAAGGAAGTCTGCTCACTCTTCAAATCAGATTACTGTATTGAGGCATATAATTTTAATCTGCATGTAAAAATTCTTTGAGGCATATAAAGTTAATCTGAGTACAGGGATTCATTGAACTGCTTGTTTTATAGGTTCAGAAGGCCAGTACATTTCATTTTTCTGTAATGAAGTCACTTTCAAGCACCTTAGAACTTAATGGGCTTATTCTGTACCCATCAGTTATTACTTAACTTTTTTTCTCTTTTCTATAGGAAGAGGAAAATCTGTGAGCTGTATGCCAAAGTTCTGGGATCTCAAGAAGCTTTACATGTAAGTACCCCCAGTCTTTAGCAGGCCTTGCAATGTTTGCTGAAAGTGGCATGTTAAAGCAACTTATGGTTTCTTGACAGTCTTAAGAGGATAGAAACGAATGACTTTTATTTAAAGGATTAACTTCAGCAATTGAAAAGTCATTAAAAGCTGGTGTTACTTTGGGCTGTTTCAATGCTCACTGGTTAACTGGTATCTAGTTATAATAAACAGGCTTATATCACGGATGGGTGATATTGGTTCACAAGAATAGAAGGCCTACCTTCCTGTCATTGTCAACTGCCTACTACAGAATAAAACCCCAGCTATTTCATCATGTGTTACTAAAGGCACCATGGTATATATTTGACATGGTATATATCTCTGCCCAGAATAATTACTTTTTCTCTCACGTGGAGACTCAATTCCTAGGTCATTAAGCACTCCCAGGGCTTTTGCCCTACTCCTGAAAACAGCGGGAAAGAAATTTTGTCTGAAGAGTCCAAAAGCTGAGGACTCTTTCCATCTCTGAACTGGTCAAATAATAAGCATTCAGAATGTGTTAGAGAAGTCATGGAAGGTTCTCTCATGTCTATTAGGAAACACTTTTATCTTAATTGTCCCTTTGTGAGCAGAATTTTTTTAATTTTTTAACATTTTTATTGAACTTTTGTTCATTTCATACATCATTTCTCATTCCAATCTAGACACATCTCCCCTTCCATGCCCCCCCACCCGAGTTCATGCACCCTGCCATTCCTGGCCCTGTATCTTTTTCTGATTCTTTTTAAAATTTTTCAAAGCAGAGGATTATTGTTCTTAAGGGAACTTTACTGTTTCAGTCCGTTCCCTATCCCAATTCCTCCTCTGCTGTTGTAGTTCACTCTAATCTGTATTGCTACAATATATGCACACACACACACACACACACATATACATGTTATACCTATACTAAACTTATATCATCTGTGCACAAACTGTCATTTCCATATCATATTTTAGGATTCACATTTTTCTTTTTAAATTTATATTACCCTAAATATACCTACATATCCTCCACCCCTGTACCAAGATTACAAAGTCTAAAAGTAAGTGGTCAGTTAATTCTAGAGCCTGTTAAGGGATTTAGTTTATGAGAGCACAGTTGCTTTCAGGGAAAGGGGTATATAACATTAACGTTGCTCAGTTTGTCTTACAACTAGGTGCTTGGTGCTAGCATCCACAAATGGGGGATACCATTTGTCTGTCGTTTGCTTTTCTGGGACTGTGTTACTTCACTTAGCGTAATATCTTCTAGTTCCATCCATTTACCTATTGAGCAGAATTCTTACAATGCACTTTTCGAGTTTAAAGAAGGGTTTCTGATTTTAAAAAGCCTTTCTTTTGTGCTTGTCCCCTACTTTCCCCCTCCCAGACTGTCATCGTCAGCAGTGGCTGTGTAGGTGGGAAAGTAAAGTCCATTGTTTTAGATTTTCCAGATATTGGAGAAGATCTTTCCATAAACAGATTATCGAGTAGTATTTCCTGAACACTTAGCTCTAAATGTTTCACAATTGCCTGAATGAAAGGGCCCTCCCTTCCAAGTATTGGGATCTGTCATGTCATCCTTAGTGAAGAGGGTGAGAAAATCAGTGTCTGTATTTTACCAGGCCTTCCTTCTTTCTTTCTTGTAATGCTGGGATCATACCCAGGGCCTTGTTCATGCTAGGCAAGTGTTATGTCACTCAGTTTCACACCCAGACTGACTCCTTTCTCTTCCTTTCCCTCTCCCTCCAACTCCTTCTCCTCCCCTTTTCCCTTCCTTTCTTCTTTATTTTCATTGAACTGGGGCTCAAAACCAAAGTCTTGCACATGTGTGTCACTGGACTTTATTCTTATATTCTCTAACCCCTTCCATCTTCTTTCTTGCTGTGGAACAAATCCTGGGCCTTTTACATGATAGGCAAGCCATCTGCCATTGAACTTCAACCCCAGCCTTAACTTATGTTTTAAATGTAAACTTTTTGCTAAAGTAAAATATAAAAGAGCCTTTTTGGTGACAGGTAATATTTCAGCTCTTTTTTCTTTTGTGTTTTTGTCTTCATTGAACTACAGCCAGTCCATTATGAAGAGAAGAACTGGTGTGAGGAGCAGTATTCTGGGGGCTGCTACACTGCCTACTTTCCTCCTGGGATCATGACCCAATATGGAAGGTACTACCAAGTTACTACACTAAATCACACAATACTGGCACCTCATTTAAGACAAGCTATGTTCAATGTGAACTTTAGAAATAGGCAGTATATTGCACAAACAGTTGACACTCACTTATTGTAAAGTGAAGATTGTGCTACTGCATGGGAAGTGGGCCGTGCAAATTTCTGTATGTTCTCAGTATGCATCACTAGATAATAAAGTCTTTTGTGAACAAGGCAAATAAAAGATATAGGCAGTATTCCTATCTTTAAATCCCAGATAGTCAGTTTGTTAATTTTGTGAATGTCCCTAGAGAAATAGATGCCAGCACACAGAACAGTAGCAGAGCACTAGGGAAGATTGCAAATGTCAGCAGTACTTCTGACATGATGACAACTGTAGTGTCCTCCCAGGAGCCTTTTTGTGCTTACCTTGACATTTAGTCTCATAGGACAACCCTATGAGACTCCTTGAGACACTATATACAGAAGAACTTCGAATGCATTTATCTAACACACCTGTATTATGAACAGAGGAACATCAGACATTTCTCTTGAGAGGGAGGAATACTCAGTGTACATAGGAGAAAATGACTTCTACATGGACTGGGGAGTCTAACTTTACTTAGAATCCCTTGTTCTGTAGAATCCATTGTCTGTATGCCTTAAAAGCATAGTACCAAGGGTCACTTGCTCAGCTCCAAAACAACACATGAGGAGGCCCAAACTTAGTCTCCTACCAGGTATTTAACAATTCATTCACAGTTTTCCCTTTCTGGATGTTATTACCAATGTGGAGTGGGAAAGGAGGCAGCTTCAACGTAAGTGTATATCCTGGTCACATAGGTGACATCATAACTTTTATCTTATTTCTAGAGGACTAAGTCTAGAAAATTATAAGATTATATCTGTCCATGGAAAAAAGAAGCATAACATGTTTACCTTTTTTCAAGAGCTTTGTGTTTATCTTTTTTTCCTAACTGAATTAAACAGCCATTGTTATTGATAACAAAACTGACTGAGTGAATTATTTCTGTTGTCACAGTAGAGGTATAGATGATGGAACTAGAATCATGGAAAGATGAAACACAGGATTATTGGATTGGAAAAGGGAGTACTTGTGAGTTGAGTGAAAGCTTTAGAGTTGGGAGGTATGTATTTTAGGGAGTTTGGAAGTGACTCAGGCATGGCAGAGATAACACCAAGAAGGTTAGAGTGGACAGTTGCCCATTGAATCCAACCCTTAATTCTGTTTGGTAAGACCTCTTTGTAAGAGACACATTTTCTTGCCCTTAGCCAGTCCTCAGAAGTATTCAGAGAAACTGTTCAGAAGTTATTATTTCAGGAGAAATGTTCATATGATCCCTGAGTTCTATCCTCTGGAAAAAAATGATGGTTAGTGTCCCTTACCAGATATAGTCTTTTCTGATGTACTAGAAGTGGCTACATGGCTCTGTGGCTGTATGTAATCTTGAGAAGGATTATACTTCCTGAAAGACAGTGTAGAGAGCAGAATGGACTGCAAACAGGAAATACAGCTGTGACATGTGACTGAAGAATTGAGTGGATGTTATCACAGGTTGACTAGCTGGCTGAAACTAGGTCATCATTACCTTTAGTGATACATGTGTTGACAGTCTACTTCTCCTGTGGTTGAAGTTCAGATCCTCAAGTATAGGCCCAGGAACCAAGGAATAGACTTTTACTTTGAGTTGAGACTCGTGAATGTTTTCTTCATGACTGGTTTCTCTTCCTTTGGAGTAGTGAGGGTGGTGAGTGATTGGTTCATTTCCCCTCAGCACCTTCCCATGTAACTCTGTATGACCTCTTTATTCCTTGAAGGGTGATTCGACAGCCTGTGGGCAGGATTTACTTTGCAGGCACAGAGACAGCAACACAGTGGAGTGGTTATATGGAAGGAGCAGTTGAGGCTGGAGAACGGGCAGCTAGAGAGGTAAGGGAGAAAGCTAAGGTACTCATTCCTCAGTCTTTATGGTTCTTTTATTTTTCTTTACATGGATATATAACATTAAACCAGATATTTAGAGTTTTTATTGACACAATTGTAAATATTTGTGGGGTACACTGTGATTGTAAAAAAAATTTTATTAGCAGTTGTGCCCAAACCCACACAGCTCATGGGTCCCACCATCCAGCAGGGGGGACTTGTATGTTCAATCAAGTTGATCAAATGAGTGTCCAGTCTATATTGTTGTAGTTTCACCATTAACCCCAATCGCAGCCCTTACATTCTACCATGCCCCCTCTTCCTCAGATTGTTCCCTAGGCTTAGAAAAGGGGCACAGGTGGATGAGAAGCAAAACACTCTACTTTCTCTGGAGCTGATGTCTTGGTCTCTACATGACTTGTGCTTGTACTCACAAATTATCACTTATTGAAAAAAAAATAAAAAAAAAAAAACAAAAAAGCAGAGAAAGATGCAGAAAACTTATGGCAGAATGCATGATCTGGGATGGGTAGGAGTGGGGTGGGGGGAAGGGAAGGGGATATATGCCTGAACTGAATTGGAAAATGATGTATGAAATACACAAAGCATCAATAAAAAAAATTTATTAGCATGGCTTTCTTCAAAAAGTACCATGAGGGGCTGGAGAGATGGCTCAGTGGTTAAGAGCACCGACTGCTCTTGAAGAGGACCCGGGTTCGATTCCCAACACCCACATGATGGCTAAGAACCGTCTTTAACTCCAGTTCCAGGGTAATCCAACGCCCCCTTCTGACCTCCTCGACATTGCACGACATGGGTGCACCAACCTACACGCAGAAAGTACACTCAATACACATAAAAAATAATAAATAAAAAAAAGAAGTACCATGATTACACTGAAAGACTTTGTATAGGTGGAGGACTCATATAGGAAATTTCACATTATTGTTGAAGCTTGGTAGTATAATTTTGACAGTAAACAATATTCAAAAATTATAGTAGACATAGAATTTCAAATTTATATTCTAAGATCTAATTACATTTTTTGTTTGAGAATTATATCAATTTATTTATTTTAGTACTTTCTTTTTCTGTTTTTAACTTCCCAGACTGCAATTTTTACTTCTAGTCCAACTAGGGCGTAGGTGAAGGCATACTAGGGCTGTAGCTGAGTAATAGAAAAATAATGGAAAACCTTTTGGTGTCTGGTAATGGGAGAGGCCAATATCAAGACCTGGATACCCAGGACCACATGTGGAGTAAGGGCCACAGCTGACCATCAGGGGAAGTAGGAGGTCCATTCCAGAGAATCAGCTCTCCCAATGAGGGAATATAGAAATAACAGAGGCCTCCCCCGTCCCCAGCATCAGAGGCAATGCCTCTGTCCTGTACTACTTGGGACCTCAGGGGAGACTGGGGTGGGGAGCATAGTCACTCAGAGAAGACTGAAACTGCTGACCAGCTTCAAGAAATCTTCTGTACTCTGCTCCACCATCAGCTACCAGAGGGATGCAGAATTGTGGCTCATGATAAGGGTTCAATGCTTCAGGCTCCTGTGAGGAGACCAAAGCTCCAGCTCACGAGAGGAGACCACAGCTCCAGGTTCATATAAGAGGATACCACAGCTCCAGCTCATAGATATTTTGATACGTACATATAATCTACACTGATCAAATCAAGATAACTAGCACCTCCTTCTCATCAAGCATTTATCATTTTTGTAACATTCAAAATCCTTTCTTCTAGCTCTTTTGTAGTATATATAAATTGTGGCCATTGGTAACAACCTTATATTGCAATAGACTGTTAGAATTTATTCCCCCCATTTAACTGTGTATCGGTACTCATTATCCACTCTCACTATCCTCCCTGTTACCTTGCTAAATATCTGATGGCCTCTATTCTTCTGTTTCTATAAAATCTGCTGTTTCAGTTTCTGCATATAATGGTTACCAGGTGCTATTTGTTTTTCTAGGCCTTATAAACTTCATTGAAAGTAGTATTGTCCTGTAAGCTCATATGTGTTGTCACATTGGCAAGATTTCATTCTTATTTAAGACTGAATATGTTCCATTGACATTGTACATGTATAAAAAAATTTTCTTTGTCTGTTCATCTATGTCTTGACATTGATAAAAATCAGCATATGCACTTCCCTGCTACCTTCCCTTAGGTTCATCAATAGTTAATAGGCTTTGGATTTGTTATAGTTATATAATCTCACTTATGCCATGGCCGATTTTCTTTCAGGTCTTGAATGCTCTAGGTAAAGTTTCCAAGAAGGACATATGGGTTCAAGAGCCTGACTCTCGGGTATGTTTGGCTGTTCTAGCTCAAAAGACCAGTCACAGCATATACAACTTACATCTCTCTTCTTTCACCCTCTGCTTCTTTTATAGATGCAACTGTCTAGGTCATATGCATGCATGATATTACTTATACATAGGCTTTGTTTCCTCTGTCTAGTTCAAGAATTTCTACTAATAATCTGTGTTTGTTCATCTAGGATGTTCCATCATTTGAAATTACCCATACCTTCTTGGAGAGAAATCTACCTTCTGTGCCTGGTCTACTAAAGATCGTTGGGTTTTCCACCTCTGTGGCTGCTTTCTGCATTGTATTGTACAAGTTCAAATTGCTGTCATGATCTTGAAATTTTTCACTATGTGGTCTCCTGCTGAAATTGTCCTTAGATTGTCCTTAAATTGTCATCACCATCAAAAGGTTATAGCCTATGTCATTGGGGACCAATTTAAGTACACTTGATTTAACCTTCCTTTCTCAGTCTAATTAAAGTCTTTGTGAAAGTGTTTAACAACCGAAAGAATCAACTAGTTAACTTCAGTAAGATCAAATTCCATATTGCTTGTGAGAGTAATTCATGTTGGTTGATAGAATAAAATCCAGTGGGTGCAAAATTCAAAAAGTCAAAGTGCTTGTGAAAAATAATTTTTGTGTTATGATTTTCTTGCCTTTAATGCAAAAAATATTTGATGGTTTCACAAATAAATCACTTGACTTGCTGTGACTTTTGTGTACCTTTCCAGTTGAGCAGAGTAAAATAGTAGCTGAAATGTCTCCCAGGAGTCCTCACTGACTAGCTCAGTGTGATATGAACTACAATAGGCATTAATTCTTCCAGAATGGGGCTGGGTATGACTTGATCCTTGTCACTGAGAATATGCTATGCTGAGTTCAGGAAAGCAGCATTTTTAATGTGGTCCATGGCTGTCTGATCATAGAATTATATCCTTTAACTGTGTCTTCAACATATTAGCATTCCATTTTCTCTCAAGTAGTGAAATACACATGAAATTTTCCCTATTATTATCTTTTGATATTGTCAAATACAGAAATAAGATTAGCACTCTATATGATAACCTGACTTGCTTTAATTAATTGGGTTTTATAACAGACATTAAATTGAGTGATTTTATGTATCCACATTGATTCTCTGTCTTAGGAACATTGTGGGCCCAGAATGGCACTCATTTTATGTATCCAAATTGATTCTCTGTCTTAGGAATATTGTGGGCCCAGAATGTTACTCATCTCTTCTCCTTCCTATTTTAAAAACTGTCAGTTAAAAAAAAACTTTCCAAAGATTTAGAACATGCAAGCATGTTTTTATTTAAGAGGAATTAAAAGATTACTAGTACAGCCAACCCAGGCTTACCAAACTAGTTTTATGCTAAGTGCAAATTTAAGTCTCTAGACCCTTATGTGAGAACTTAAGAGCCTCTAAGGTTTTGTCCAGCCTAAGAACAAAGAGCTGTATTTTCCTATCTTGGACATATAGTATATAAGGAGTTGCCTCATGTAAAATTCCAGTGAAAGTTCTCATCCCTAATCTCTTGGAATCGTTTCTACTCACTTACTAATTAACTCAGTCCTAACACAGCTTGGTAAATGATTTAAACAGCCAAACTGGCAAGTGTTCAAGTTGTAATCAGATTTTAAACACTGAACTATTGAATGTTGAAGACCTCCTGAGTTTATGTTCTTCTCCCACTTCTTAGAAAACCAGTTAATTCATCCTCATGATATCAACTCTGTTAAGCTACAGTATGGATATAGAAGTAAATGGCAAGACAGATGTGCTTAGACATGTAATTGAGCTGAGTAACATGTACCATATGTGTTTCTACCACAAATATGTCACAGGTCTTTGCTCTGAACCAGAGCAATAAAAGTCATTTTAAGAAATTAATAAATCTTGTCCCTATTAAGGCATCCGTTCAGAGTTCTGGAGGCCAGTTGGTCTTTCTCCATAGTTAGGATAAAAATTAGATTTTAAGCCGGGCGTGGTGGCGCATGCCTTTAATCCTAGCACTTGGGAGGCAGAGGCAGGCGGATCTTTGTGAGTTCAAGGCCAGCCTGGTCTACAGAATGAGTTCCAGGACAGCTGGGGCTACAGGGAGACCCTGTCTCAAAAAGACCAAAAAAAAATTAGATTTTAAAACTACATCTTTTTTCACTGCTGTTAAAATGGTCTCAATATCCACTGAGGAAAAATAAAACTTTACTGAAGGACTCTGATCTGTTTTGTTTGATGATTGTGATCTTGGTCCCTAATGTCCGATGTCCAGTGCTACATGTGGAAGTATGTATATGTATGTGATTTGCCATTGAAGTAAGATTTTGTCTATCTGATGACTTTTTGTTCTTAATAAAATATGCTACCACCCTTGATTCAAATGGACTTTCTCTATTTGTCTAACAGTACTTTTCAGAAGGTTCAAATGGCTTCTCATAGCCAGAGGTCACAATGACCCTTGTCTGGAAAGGATAGGC
Organism: Rhizomys pruinosus; assembly: GCA_009823505.1. Classification (NCBI taxonomy): domain Eukaryota; kingdom Metazoa; phylum Chordata; class Mammalia; order Rodentia; family Spalacidae; genus Rhizomys; species Rhizomys pruinosus. The sequence continues at coordinate 251,125 of VZQC01002336.1, forward strand.
TTTAAAAAGTATTTGGTTTTACAGGCAGCAGAGGCAGCCATGTACCTGTATATCCCAAATCTAATTGGCTATTGGCTCTCTCCTTGGAGGAATAACCCATGGCTGATGCCACAAGCTTACATCCTCTACAGGTTAGGAGATGTTATAAGCCACAGTAAGACCCTGTCATATTTAACAGGGGAAGAAATGCAATTCCATTGGATTAACATATCATCCAACATATGTGTCTATGCCAAAGTAACCTACCATAAAGTTAGTGCTGCTTAAATACCTATATATCTAATGTGCGGTGCTTCAATTAGTAGGACGAAAGGTTACTTCTGGAACAAACTGTCCAGCCCATGAAAGAGAACAGTCAGAGTTGACGCAGAGTCCAAGTCAGACATCCAGAGAGACTGGACTGTTTTTACTTCTCATCCACCTGTGCCCCTTTTCTAAAGCCAGGGAACATCTGCGGAAGAGAGGGCATGGTAGAATGTAAAGACTTGCGATTGGATGATGGTGAAACTCACAGCGATGTAGTCTGGACACTCATTGATCAACTTGATTGAACAAAACCTGTCCCGACCCCACTGGATGGTGGGACCGCTGTGGGGGTTTGGGCACAACAGCCTGCAGATGGTTTTTGCCGAAGGGATGCTTGTACTCATGATTATCACTTATACTAAAATGAAAAAAAAAAACTGAGAGAAAGATGCATGACAGTTATGGCAGAATGCATGATCTTGGGATGGTGTGGGTGGGGGTCGGGCGGGGAGGGAAAGGGAAATATGCCTGATCTGAATTGGAAAATGATATATGAAATGCACAAAGCATCAATAAAAATTAAATTAAAAAAAAGTATTTGGTTTTGAGACTCCAAATTATCAACATTGAGTTTGACCTTCACATTATTAAGGTTGCCTGGGAACAGATTAAATGCTTTGATACTGTAGTTGGCCTGACTTAGCCACAGGTCCGTATTGTAAGTCATAGTTTCTCATCTACTTAGCTTATGATAATTTGAGCAGATCACTTGAGTTCACTGCCTCAATCTCGCCATCTGGGGAAAGATGGTTTACTAAATGGCTTCTTGGGATTTTCTTCATGGCAATATTGTGTGATTAATGCATTTTCTTGCTAGTATTATTTCTGTTATCATCTGTTGGCATTGCAGAGGTATATATTTTGGTTCACTCCTTCGGTTTCCTGAGAACAGACTGAAATGCAGAGTCAGAGAAGAAAATGTATTGGGGATATCATTGAAGAACTACAGCTAAGTGGTGAGGAAGGCAGGATTAGATAGCCTGCAGCACAACTGCAACTGGGGACTCAGAGCATCCTAATGGGAAGCTGGAAAAGCTGTGTAGAATTGTCCCCATCAAGGGGGCATGAGGAGATCTGCGCTGTGTCCCTCCAATCAGCTACTCTCTGGAGGGGCCTGTGATCACAAATGAGGCAACTCCAGAGACAATTCCTAAGAAGGTATACAACTGTGGTCATCAAATACTAATGAGGAACTGAGGTCAGCATGTACTCCCAGCAGCAGGGGACCACATATCTATTTCCTTAGATAATAGAAAATTGTTTGGGGGCTAGAGAAATGGCTCAGCAGCTAAGAGGACTGGCTGCCTAGCAGAGGACCAGGGTTTGGTTCCCAGAACCCACATGGTAGCTAACAACCATCTGTAACTCCAGTTTCAGGGGATCTGATGCCTTCTTATAACCTCCACAGGCATTTAACATATGAGTACACTTACATACGTGCAGGCAAAATGCTCATAAAATAAAATTGAAAACGATAGAAAATTTCCCTTGTGCATAAGACTTTGTGGACTTGAGCTTTGGTTGTATAGAGTGGAACTATCTTTATGAACTTGCTCCTGTTAGATAAGAAGACTTATTTTAGAAGGCTGAATCGCTACTTTATCTTTTAGTAAGAAAGTTAAAGGTTGGAAGGAATCCTGAAAATGATTCATTATCTAACTTGATAAAGGAGATCCACCTACATATTACTAACAAAAATCAAAGGGAAGACTATGTACTTATAAGTAGTTGAAAAATAGATGCCTTTAAGAGTCAGCTAAAAAATAATATAAAAAATAATAGCAAGCGTAAGGACCTTATGGAGTAGTGAAGACTATGGCTGACTGTCTGTCTGAAGGGTGTAAACAAATGGTCAATCCAATTACTCCTGAAGGTTTGCCTTACAAATCTAAATTGTCCTCAAGTTCCTGACTTAAAAGAAATTAGCTTTCTTTTATATTACTTGAGTGACAAATTCTTTTTGGATGCTTTTGATTGTCTGAGGAATGAACCACATATCACCCACAACCACTGTGTACGTTCACGTGGAGTGGATATAAAAGAGACCTAGTTTAGAATGTCAAAGTGACAGGGGAAAAAACCCACAAAATCTTTCCTTAACCCTAGCCCTTAAGAAATAACAATCCTTCCAGTTCATATGTGCTGCTGCATCCATATTACTTCTGACAAGAATAGTTGCCAGATGCCACTTGGAAAAAAAAAATCCTCCCCTTCATAAGAAATCCCCACATTTCTGTCAGCATTCCATCTGTGGTGACTGTGATTGAATTCTAGTAAATAAGACAGCAACATTCAATGGCTTAATTTTTATACTGTTTTTATTGATGTTTTGTGTATTTCAGACATCATTTCTCAGTTCAATTTAGACATATTCCCTTTTCCCTTCCTCCCACCCCACCCTACATCATGCATTCTGCCATAATTGTCCTGCATCTTTCTCTCAGTCTTTTTTTGTGTTTAGGAATTCACATTTTCCTCCTTTAATTTATATTACTCTAAAATATGAATACATATCTTCCCACTCATATACAGTAATTACAGAGTCTGAAAGTAAGTGGTGGTTCGATGCTAGAGCCTAGCATGTCTTAATCTTTTTAAAACTATGCTGTTCACTTTACACTTAAGGCATAGAAAAGGGAAGACCTGTCCCTAAGCTGAAAGAAGCTGGCTAAGACCTTGAAAGGAGGTTGAGAACAAAGGAAGGTTGTAAGTAACAGCAATGGTTCTTTCCTGGGACTCAGGGCTTTTGTTCCCATCTTTGACCAAGGCCATTCTCTTCAGAGTTCAAAAATAAGGCGGGTCTCAAAGTGATAGCTGTGCTGGTCAAACCAGAGTCAAGTTTCCGAAAGCCATTTTGGAAGCCTTGTGTAAAAATTTATGCTGTAGCCACTTCTAGAAAATCCTCCTTTAATGTACATGTAATCCACAGACTTACTTAAACTCCTTTGCAGTCACACCTCGGTGGGAACCAGCTTTTCCTATTTAATTACCCTCAGATATTTTCCATGAACTACTGAGACCCATAAATGAAGTGGGATAGAATGGAGTGGTAGGGTATGGCCATATACTGGGGAAGTGGGTACTGGCAGGGACAAAGAAAGAGGAGAATGGGGAAGCGCTTCAAGCTCCACAGAGCAGCACAGTAATGAGAAGCCTAATGGGTTGCTAGCACAAAAGTTTACCACTTTATTTTAATTTGTTATTTACTCCTAGACAGGTGCTGTAATTTCGAATGTGAATGAGTTCTATGCAGTGTTCACAGCAGTAGTGAAAACGATGCAAGTAAAGCCTTAGCATATTCATCAACCCTTTAGAATGAAAGCTGGAAGCATTTTTTACCTTGAAAGTATAGTCATCACCTTGGATTTCTTACAGTCACTCAACACGTACTTATGTAGCTCCTGATATGTGCTAAGCAGCAAGCATGTGGTCAGTGGTGAGCCAGACAAACCAGTGCCCTCCACATGGATGACACACTAGACTGGGCACATCAAGTAATCAGTTAATCAGGGTCCTAGTCCGTGTTATTACAGAAAATCATACTATAAATGGAGAAGTGAGATTTAAGGGTAGGTTATTAGGATGTTTCCTTAAGGCTGCCAAATCAACACCATATGTGGTAAGTCAGTAAGAATCTTGCATAAGACCAGAACAAAAAGGGAAATGGCATGGTTAACCACAAGCATCATTAATAAGTGATGAATTTTATATCCCATTCATCTGATTGATCTTAGTTCACTGGACCGGTCTGTTACCTACATCCCCTTTCCTTTCCACACAGCCCCTTTCTGCCCTTGCAGATCTTTATCAGCAATGATTCCCAATCGCCCAAGCCCTTGTGCTAGGAAGCAGACTACATTTGTTTTAAGACAGCTCCATCTTCTGGCCAAATACTGCTGCTTTCCCATGGAAATCCTCAACTATTAGGGACAGTTGTCCTTGTCAGGAATCACTTATTTTTTCAGCTATGACATAGCCCAAAAATGTTAATACCGGATAGTCACAGCTTTTATTCTGCCCTATTCTCTGAGGAAGATTGTTTTTCTGTTAGAACTACTTGGTTCCTCAGCCTCTGTTGTGTCTGTCTGGATAATAGGCACCAAGGAAAGTTAAGGGGAATTAAGAGATGTGGAGTAGAAAAGGCAAGGAAATAACATGGGCTAAGGAGAAGAAAGGTTTTTTTTTTGGGGGGGGGTTGGTTTTTTTTATTTTTTTAATATATATTTTGTTCAAGACTATCAAATCTAGACCCGTGTTCCCCACCGTATGCCCCACCCCACCAGAGCTCATGCATTCTGCCAAACATGCTTTTCATCTCTTTCTCAGTCTTGGGAGAAGTTTTCAGAAGCTTCGTTAGCCTAGGAAAGAGGGAGGGAAGGAGACTGAACTTATATTTGGCCAAGAGTGTGGTAAATAGCAGCTACATGACTTCAGGGTTTGAGAACCAAGATTGCATTTATTTTAGATACCCTATTATCCTGGGGCCACTTTTGATGTCCCTAGAACACCTTAGATTGTTTGGAGCTGTATAAATTCAGAAATCAAAGCATTAATAGCACTTGGTACCTCATGCAATGTCCAAGTCCTGGGGTTTGCATTTAAGGAACTTCAGTGGAACAAAGCAGAAAGGACCTCAGCATTGCTGCCCTAGGGGAGATCAACATCCAAGCTGGCAAACTGTATATCCAGAGCCAGACCTACACTAAATATGTCTATCGTTGAACTCAATTTACATTAAAATGAGTAAAGGTGATCAGTCTGCCCAGTGTATATATCCATATACCATCATATTATATGAACCAGTAAATATCAGCAAGGCATATGTGAAGCCTCTCAATGGGCCCAGGGAGACAGCTGGCATTAGGTGGGCCTGGTATCTAGATTGGCATCTAGAGCAAGACAGAGTATACATATGCAAGGCAGATGCACCCAGAGATATGGCCAGTTCACGAAGGCCAAAGGGAACAAGTGAAGTCCCACAAACATGCTAACCACCTTTACTGTGAAAGCCATTATAACTACATCAAGTGGTCTTAACAAATGACCACATCTGGGCTGGAGAGATGGCCTAGCGGTTAAGAGCGCTGACCGCTCTTACAGAGGACCGGGGTTCGATCCCCAGCACCCACATGGCGGCTGAGACCCGTCTGAAACTCCAATTCCAGGAAAACTCCAGTTCCAGGGGAATCCGAGACCCTGTTCTGACCTCCGCGGCATTGCACGGCACGGGTGCACAGACCTGCATGCAGAGATGGGACTGTGTGGTTGGGGCCAAGATAAGGCTTTGCCCTTCCACTGCCCCTCTTTGGCCTGTGCAGAGCTGCTGCTTCTCTCCAGACACTGTGAATCTGAAGCCTGAGTCAGTGGACTGTTACTGTTTCAAGGCCTACCTGGAGGGTTAGGGGCCTTTTTACTGGGATACCCAAGCCAAGCTTAGAGGCCTTATTGGGACCCAGCACAGCCTGACCTCCTACCCAAACTTGCTTCTGTAACTAACCCTCAAGGAAATGAGGCATTTAATTTTGCATGTTTTCTGGCATGAATTGTGACACTTAAACTTGTGTATATTTGTGTGTATTGTTTGTTCCAACACTGTGGCCATAGCAACAGGTCCTGGCACTCAGGGCTTTTCATGCCTAGTCCCTCTTTCCACACCCAACCCCTAAACCTCCTCTACGTCAGGGACGCCTGGGCCCTGTGGCCACTTGTGCTCTAAAGGCTTTGCTCCCAGCACTCTTCCCGACTGCATCCTCAGAGCAGACCCCCAGCCTTTGCCTTTCCCTTCAGATCAGAGTCCTCTACAGTCTCCTCAGGGGGGGCTGGCAGGTCTACGAAACCTTCCTCTTGCTTGCCTACCCCAGTGCACCCCACTCTGTCACTGTTCCTCACTCTTCCTGAACCTCAAAATCAGCCAAAACGTGAAAACTATTTTTGTACCCTGTGTAACAAAATATTTATGGATCCTAAAGGATTTTTCATGCGTTTACCATTAATTATTGAAGAGATCGTGTTCACTCTGTCAGATAAGTTTAGTGTTGAGTTTGAGGCATGAAGAAGAAAGGGGTTTTTGTTCTTCACCAGTCAGCCTTTGTGTTGGGCATTGGTTTAAGAATGAAATGAAGGATAAATTGTGCAATTTAGTTTTTATTTTATGATCATGTTAGTGCTTTGCCTTTAACCTCAGCTCAAGAGTGTCTGGCTGTTTCAGATGTGGGCGATGTCAGGTAGCTGACCCTGTGAGAATGTGAAACTGGATCATAGATGAAATGCAAAATAAAAAAACTCCAAAGTGAAAAAAAAAAGAGAGCACATTCATACACATACAAAAATAAATAAAATTAAAAAAAAAAATTGACCACATCTGTGGATGCTAGTGCCAATTACCCAGTTGTAAATATTTCTTGTGTAGGGCCCCCTGAGCTTTTGTACAAAGCAGTTGGGCGTAATGCATTTTGGAAACAACAACAACAACAACAACAACAGAAAAGACTGCATCAAAGAACTGACTGAAACAGTGAACTTCTGCTCAAAACAGTCAACTTCCCCATGGACAATATTGAGAAAGACTAAGAGATGAAAAGCATGTTTGGCAGAATGCATGAGCTCTGGCGGGGTGGGGGAATGGGCGGGAACATGGGTCTAGATTTGTTAAAAATAAATAAATAAATAAATAAATAAATAAATAAATAAATAAAACAAATGACCACAAATTTAGTGGCTTAAAATGACCCAAACTTATTATCTAACAGTTCTGTATTTCAGAAGTTCAAAATAAGTCTGACAGAGCTAAATAAAAGTGTCAGCAGTAAACGTTCCTCCTGGAGGCTGCAGGGGGTGCCTATTCATTACTAAGGCTGTCAGTATTCCTTGGCTCATGGTCCCATCATGCAAGTGGAAGGCCCTCTCTTCACTTTGATCCCCCTGCCTCTTTTATGAGAATCCTTGTGATTACAATGGGCCTACCAGGAAAGTCTATTTTAAGGGCCTTAATCACATCTTCAAAGATTCATTTGTAATATAAGTGGACAGATGCATTGACACAAGGATTAGGATATGGACATTTTACTGGGAACATTATTCAGCTTACCATGTGGGCTTTGATGTTAGTGAAAACAAAAAGCTAAATGATGGTATTGTCCTCTCCTCTACCTTTGTTATAGGCACTCTTTATGTGGAATATCAGATAAAACTTTTGATGGTTTTAAATTTTATGAGCTCTGCCCTTCTCCCACTAATACCTAGTTCTCTCCTCCATAAGCAAGCATACACACACACACAACCAAATTTAACCATGTTCCAGTTCTGTCTTCTACATGCAAAAGGCTGTAATCTGTCACCTTATGAAACAGTATATATGTCTTCTATTAACACAAATTAATTTTGTATCTTTAGTAAACTGGAGGAAACAATTTTTTATACAGTCACTGAATTCCTTTCAGACTGCACATGACTGAATGCTATGCTTTCATAAGAACCTGATTAGATGTCCTTTTAGATGGCATAATCCAAAACATGGACACACACACACACACACACACACACACAAAGATAAATGTAATAAAATAAGATTTTTTTGAGATTATTGTTTGTATTTATTTATTTTAATTTTTATTGAATTTTGTATATTTCATACATAACATCTCAATGAGTCTTAATCACCTTCATACTCCCTTCCCCCTGGGCACTCTCCCACAACCCCCTACTGGAATTCATTCATTCTGTCATTTGTGTTAAGGCCTATTGTGCCAAATAATCTCCCTGGCCATTCCTCAGTGCAAGTTCATCCACAGAACTCTAGTCAGCTTTTCTACAGTCCCTGGCTTTAAGAAGACCAGCTCTACCTCATCCGAGGTAATCAGCTGCCAATATTTCTTCAGCTAAGATTGGGTTCTGTTACCCATTTCCCCAGTTCTGTGCTGGGTTTTTTGTCTGCTCGAGTTTACATGGGGTCTTGTGCATGCTGACACCATTGTTGTAGGTTCATATGAGCAGAGTAAAATAAGATTTATTTTGATATAGGCTTTTTCTACATAGTACAGGCTGCCTTCAAACTTGTGAACCATTTGCTTCAACTTCTTGAGTATCTGGGATTAAAGTGTATACCACCATGCCCAGGTCCATGTGACTGTCAACCTAGGATCAAGCCTCTTCAGTTACTGAAGAGTTACATATCGGATATGATACACCATGTCTCTCAAGGCCGGATATGCTCTCTCCCCATTTTCTTCCTTAGACTTGCCTCGAGCCATTGTCTTCTCCCTTAGAACTTTCCAGACAGCAAGTTCTCATAAATCATCTGATAGATCATCTTTATCCTGTCTTCTGACCACGGAGCATTGTTTTTTGCACTCTCACCTTCATTAAATCTTTTGGGTCATTGATAAAATATCATTTCCTCAGTAACCCTTCCCTCACTGTTCACTCTCAATCATAATCACCTTACCATTGCCTCTACCTCCATTCCATAAAGATTGAAGTGAGTTGGGTATAATGGTACACACCTGTAATCCCAGAATTCTGAGGGCTGAGGCAGAAAGATCACTATCTTGAGGGAAATGAAAATCAAAACCATAAGGTATCACCACTCCCCCTCCCCACTCTGAATAGCTATAATAAAAGAGGAGATCATGTTGGGTGCAGGTGAACTGATTGTCTTCCCTAATGATGGGTCCTCTCACAGTGGGTTAGATGGGTATGGACATCCAGAATTTGTCGACCCTTCAGAAAGAGAGATTGGGGCCTCTAGTGTCTGCAGCACTGGGCTGTTCCTGTCCAGGCTTGCTACCCAGCTCAGGGGGTATCTTACCCACCTACCCAGTGTGCTACACAAATGCAATCCTTTTTTAAAATATGAGATAGGATGTTGACGAGGGCTGCCTGAAGCCAGGATTTTTAGTACAAACAGAATAAAGGACTGGCATTTTTAGTACAGATAGGATAAAGGACCAGCATTACTATTCAGAGTTTACTATGAAACATTACTTACATGCAAAAAATTAAAAGCCACTCTCATTTCCCAAGACCGCAATTTCATATGGTCCCCAGTATTATAATGGTAATGACCATGTATCCAACCACAAATTCAAGTTTGCTGCTCTTTAATTATTTTATTTCCATTGTAACATGGCCTCAAAAGGAAGAATTTAAATGAGCCAATTAGTAACCGTAGGGCAGTCTGGAAGAAATAATTGACAAGACTAGCCCTCAGAACTCACCAGGGCTCCTTGGATTTAAATTGGAATCCAAGAGAGAAGCATTTATTCATTATTTATTTCATTCGATCATTTATGACATGCCCAGTCTCTAGGGGAGGCTGAGTATCTGGCTGAAATACAAAAATAACAGATTAAAATAAATAAGTACAGTGAGGAAAAAATAAATCTAATCGTGCTCCAGCCTACTCCAAGGCTAGCACTGACACTGGGTACACTCAGGAAGGGTGGTGACCCCTGGCTTCTCAGAGGTAGGCCAAATTTCTCCTCCACTCCTGCATCCCTACCTCCACACTCACATATAAATCTATGGCAAAAAGTTGTGCTTGGGAGGGGAGAGAGACAGAGAGATGAGAGAGAGACTGCAGACAGAGAGACAGAGAGAGCTAGCTTGAACTAACATGTGCAGTGTTTGGCATCACGGGAGTGCTGTCCAGCATGTGGCAGATACTGTCATCCTGTATGGACCAGTGCCCAGGAAGATTATGGCTCTGCATGGTCAGTCCTCCTGAAACAGAAATCAGGGACCAATGCCTTGGATAAGGGTTTCTCTGAGCTCAGTGGCAGGATGGTGGGATACCCAGGGTGAACAAAAGCCTCTGTGGTCTGGGAGCATTCTAGGGGTAGATGGAGTTGCTGCACCAAGGCCAAGCCACATGGGGTTCACGCAAATAAGTCCAGGGGCTTTCAAGGGTTTCACAGAGAATAATAAGAGGACATTCATGGTAAGACATATTTTCAAACCTAGGCAGGAGACCCTCCTCTGAGGACCAGAGGCCAGGGGAACTGATGAGGCCACTGGGTATGAATCCTCTTTCCAGAGACAGGTTTCCTTATGGGGTTGATGATCACTGGGCACTTTAACTCCCTTGTTCTCCCTACAGCACCCTCTGCTACTAATCTCCTCATTGGTTGAATATTACTCTTCATATGCCTGTGGAGGACTGCATCCTTCAATCCACCTAAATTACTCTCTACCATGCCCATCCAGCTGGGTCCCGTGCCAAACAGGACATCTGTTGTGATTTGCACTGCCAGCCAACCACAATGGAGTGGAACAAGACAAGAGTCTATCTGGACCCAGATGAATATCCTTGGCTTCTCACAAAAAACAAGTCTGGAGCTGAGTTTCCCAAACGCAAAATGCAGACATTCTCCAAGCTAACAATAGGGGTCAACAGCAAGGTAGAAGGAGTGGAAGGGCCTTCCTACACATTTCCCAGGAGAAGGCTCCTGGACCACAGTTTCCTTGGTAGTCAAAAGGTCAATAAAATTTGTGGGAAATTTAATCTCATTAATTACTTTTGTCATAGCTATAATAAAATAGGTGACATAAATCACTTAAGAGAGGAAAGATTTATTTTGGCTCAGGGTTTCAGTCCATTATGGCAAGGAAGGCATGAGAGAGGTCCTAGTGGTGAGAATGTGAGGGGATGCCCCTCACTTCAGAACAGACCAGAAAGCAGAGGCTGAGCCATGACTTTCAAAGGTTCTGTCGTGTCTCCAAATAGTGCCACCAGCCTGGGAGCAAGAATTTGAAACATGAGCCTGTGGGTTGGGGGAACATTTCTTATTCAAATTACAGCACCAATTCTCTGATCTCTAGTCTTGTTTTCTCTCCAACATACCTTTTCACAAAGCCCTTTCAAACAGGGAACCCACATTTCTGGGGTCACACCATAAAAAGTGCTGTGTTATCACCCTATCATAAGCCATAGAGAGTACTGGACATATTCAATGTTCTTTCCTCCATAAGTAGGATCCAGAGAAGGGAAGGCCACCCACTGAAAAACAATGCTCCAGAAAGAGACCAAGGAGAATACTGATATTGAGGAGATAGAAGAAAGAGATCAGCAAGGAAATGAAATGAGGCATGAATTGAGTTTCCAGAGCGTCTACAGTCTGTCGCCTTGTGTTCTCGCTCAGAGTCCCATCTTCAGAGTAGGCTTTCTTTACAGAGATTGACCTCCGACATTGATGTAGTTCATTCAGACTAAGGTCAGACATGTGGGAAGTAATTTGGTGGGTTGAATCTACATTATGAGAGGCTCCCTGAGGCTTTCTGACATAATGTACCAAACCAGGTGGAAAACAGACTAGGAAAACTCTAGGCTTCAGTCAATCTGTCCTTAATAGAAACCTGTTCTCAGGTTTCCTGCTCACGGAGGAAACAACATCCAATATGTCCAGTGCTCCCTATGGCTTATGAGAGGGCAATGATAACACACCACTTTTTATGGTTTGACCCCAGAAATGTGGGTTCCTTATTGAAGGAAAGGTGGTACCCACCAGCTCATCCAACTTTTCCTTACCAACTTACTAGTCACACCACATTATTTCCTTTTGTTTTATTTGGCTGTCTTTATATTTATATTACTGAGTTTTGTCTCACATCCTTTGGAAAGTAGCAGACAACATCAAGTGAATAGGTACAACAGCAGTTTGTTTATTCATGTGTACAAACAACAGGAATGTTTTGTAAAGATTAAAAAATCATTACTCATTTTCAAACATCACTGAAACACTAAAATAATAGAGATCTTTTTTTTTTTTTTTTGTCTTTTCGAGACAGGGTCTCCCTGTAGCCCCAGCTGGCCTGAAACTCACTCTGTAGACCAGGCTAGCCTTGAACTCACAAAGATCTGCCTGTCTCTGCCTCCTGAGTGCTAGGATTAAAGGCGTGCGCCACCACGTAGAGATCTTAATGAATGATCATAGCCAAATCAATATGATCTGGATACATAAGTTGTAATAGTACTTAGATTTCTTATTTGTTTGTTTGTTTGTTTGTTTGTATCTGGTCTCCCTGTAGTCCTTGCTATGTATACCAAGCTGGCCTTGATCTCAAAGAGATCTCCCTGCCTCTGCCTCCCATTAAATGTGTGTGCCACCATACCTGGCAGCAACTCCAAGTAGAAACTTGAAGGCAAGCTTGCTTGCTATTCCACAGAGTGACCAGGGAACCCACTTCACAGCCAAAACTGTATGGAACCATGGAGGTTGCTGCTTGCTGGCTTGGATAGTTTTCTCATACAGTTTAGGACCGCCAGCCTAGGGAATGGTGTTGCCCACAGTATGCTAGGCACTCCAACATCAATGAACTATTACTTAAAGACATGCCCACAGAACTGCCCATCTGATCTGGGAAATTCTTCAATTGAGATCTGTGCTGGATAGCTTTAGTGTCAATTTGGCACACTTGGGTTGAGGGAACAGAACCTCAATTGGGGAATTGTCTCCATTGATTGGACTGTGGCTATGCATGTCAGTATTTTCTTGATTGTTGAGTGATGTGGGAGGGCCCAGACCACTGTGGGTGGTGCTGCCTCTGGGCAGGTGGTCATGTATTGTATAAGAAAGCAGGCTGAGCATGGGCCAGAGGAGCAAGCCTGTAAGCAGCATTCATCCATGACCTGTGCTTCAGCTCCTGCCTCCAGGTTCCTACACTAAGTTCGTACCTTGGGATCCCTCTGTGATGAACTGTGACTTAGAAGAGGTGAGATGAATGAGATGAATAAACCCTTTCCACCCCAAGTTGGTATTGGTCAGAGTGTTTTGTCACATCTATTGAAGGCAAACTAGTACAAGATTTCTTTCCAGGTCATTTTATTTTATTTTATTTTTAATTTTTATTTATTTCTGTATGTGTAGGAATGTACTGTCTGCATGCAAGTCTGTGCACCCGTGTCGTGCAATGCCGCGGAGGTCAGAAGTGGGTGTCGGATTCCCCTGGAGCTGGAGTTCTCCTGGAATTGGAGTTTCAGATGGTTCTCAGCCGCCATGTGGGTGCTGGGGATCGAACCCGGGTCCTCTGCAAGAGCGGTCGGCGCTCTTAACCGCTAGGCCATCTCTCCAGCCCCCCAGGTCATTTTAGATTGTGACAGGTTGACAGAACCTCGACAAGTATATGCAGTTGGCCATCTATGTCCATTTATATTCCATAAATTTGGCCAATTTCACACCAATATTTGTAAATCTAGGGGGGAAAGTGGAACTAATAGAGTAGAGGAATGATGAGAAAGAAATGTGTAAGGACCCTGGAAAGGAATAAGCTCAATGTACAATATATACATCTATAAAAACTTGTCAGATCACCTACTCTACTACAAATCCTCCAGTAAATTATCTGCACACTTAAAAGATAAAGTGTATGGGGGCTGGAGAGGTGGTTCAGTGGTTAGGAGCACTGCCTGCACTTGCGGAGGACCGAAGTTCCATTCCCAGCACCCATATGGTGGCTAACAACTATCTATAACTCCAGTTCCAGGGGATCTGATGCCCTCTTCTGACCTCTGTGTGCATTGTATGACATGTGTGCACTTACACACATGTAGGCAATATGCTCAACACATAAAATAAAAATAATAAAAATTTTTTATAAAGGATAAAGCCTGTGTTATATAGCCTAGTGATAAGACATGCCATCTATATCCTGTTTTAAACACTGAAAAATCAGCTTTTAGAAAACATTCATTTCAAAACAAGTTGTCTTTGAATTGCTTCCAAAACATTGGTGTACATAGTCCAAAGTGCCAGTAATCCCAGGGAACTTTGAGATCTAGAATGAATTATATTTATTTAAAGCTAGACTTACCCAGTGAACTAAAGGTGTAAGCATTTGACAGCTCTGAGCATAGAAAAGGAGAAAATCAAGTAGAGCACAGAATTACAGCCAGAGAAGAGAAAGGAATAATCGGTGACAGACTTGTAGTCTAAACCAGCTCTTACTTGCTGTCTATTTACTATATTTTTAGACAGGGTCTCACTGAGTAACCCAGCTGGCCTCCAAATTCCTGATCTCTGTGTCTTAGTCTCTCCAGTGCTGAAGAATGTACCATTCTGCCCAGTAGCCCTCACTCTCTCCTGAAACAGCTGGTGATATTCTCACACAACTCCAGATATTACTCTTACATCTTCCATAACCCAGGGACCTTTCAGATATTTGAATTGGTTTTGACAGCAGGTTAGGGGAAAGAAAATATAATGCAGTGAAATGGCCTAGAGGTAAGACAAACAAAGGTGTCAAGCTCAAGACCAATAGCTTAATGCCAGTCAGCATTTTCCCTTGCAGGGAAATGGAATGTCAGGGAGAATAAATTGAATCAGAATGCTTAAGAGAGAAATAGCTAGGGATTAGCTATGCAAAGAAAGGTGAAAGAAAAGGTCACTGTGATCAGTGCTGGGGGACAGAGGCTTAAATGCCATTCTTAAAGTGGGATAGGGCTTGTCAGTGACTCATCATGGGCTCATCAGAGATGGCAAAAGCAATTACATCAGAAAGCAGCAGTTCCCCCAGGAAAGACAAGAGGATCATGACTTCAGGGCCATCCTGGTCTATATAACGAACCCTGTCTCAAGAAAAATATCCAGTATAATAGCCTGATTTCTGGTGTACACAGGGCAAATGTTATTAAGATCACTCACCAGGAGATTTTTCAACTCAAATGAGAACCCCTCAGTTATTAATAGGAAACAATCAATCAAACAAACAAACAAAAAACAAGAATAGAGAAGTTGTCTACCATTCTCTGGAGTGAGGATTGTCTGTATTATTTGATATGGTAATAAGGTTTACTCCTTTATTGAAAAGAGGGGTGAGGAAAGTACAAAGATCCTAAAAGACGTCTATTAGGATTAAGATGCTAATAGACAAAATTCCAAAGGTTATGCAGTGACAATGGACAACAGAACTGGGGACAAGCAGACTTGAAGGGTGAAAGTGGCACGAGGGTAGTTGAATATTAGCAACAACAAGATGTCACAGGTAGGTACGCCACTTCCATTGAAACCATTTGGGGAGTAAGGAGTAAAAGAAAGCATCTTTACTAAGGGTCAAACAAGATGTCCTGGTGCAATGGTATTTGCTTTTGAGGTGTCTCTTAAGCCAAGTGAAATGGCAGCCACTTTACTATCACCTTTTGAGATTTAGGTATCAGGCCACAATTTCTGGGACTTAGCCTGTTCTCTTCTGTGCCCACCATTTTTCATCATTGCTACAGAAAGGGTTTGAACCAGACTACCTCATGGACCACTGGCAAGTATTGTATTATTTTCCTGTGGAGATTATTTGTATTCATTTAAGTTAAAGATGTCAGTGACAGACCGAAGAAACAATTCCATCCCAATTCCAAGCCTGGTGAGCCAATGAGTTTATCAAGGGCAGTTTACAGGAGTAGGGGTGACTTATGTTGCTACATCACCAAAATGAATGTCTCACCCTGGCATGGGTGATGACTCATAAAAGCTGCATCATGAAGTTCCCATTACAACTTACAGGTAGCTGTACCACTGAGGAGTCTTCTTTCCCCAGCAAATTTTTTTTTGGCTTTTTGAGAAAGGGTCTCCCTGTAGCACTGGACCTAGCTGGCCTGGAACTCGCTATGTAGAACAGAATGGCCTTCAACTTAGGGATATACCTGCCTCTGCCTCCCTTTAATACCTGCTGGGATTAAAGGCTTGCACCACCATGCCCAGCTACCCCCAGCAAGTATTTATAGCTTGCATAACCTTCTTCTGAGGGGACTTCTGAGACTTATAACCTTCCAGAGCTTGTGAATGTTACAAGTTTCTTATGAATTTGATGAGCCTCTTCTTGCACTAAACAATGGTTTGATTCAGGGAAAAAAAAGCTCTAGAACACCAGCAAGAGAGTTATGAGTGACCATGCTGGGTTCCTCATCACTCTGAAAAAAGCCAAGTCTAATGTGTAGTGGTGGCTATGGTGACAGGATGAAATGACTAGGTGCGTTTCTGCAAATATCTATTCAAGACAGTTTTTAAAGGGAACCAGAGGCAGGGCAAGCACTCAGTATTTCATAGACACTTTTGCTGGTGTGAGACCTTGTCAACAGATCTTACTTGGAATCTATCACAGTTGCACAACCTTGACAATACCAAATTGGGATATTCTCTATATAACTCAAATATTCATGAGATGGTTACATAGATTGTATGTCTAATATTTAATATCTTTCTATTTTGGACAAAGAAATAAAAGAAAATGATATATTATGCTTCTCACAATAGAATTCCTTAACGTTGTGCATTGGCACATAGGTATGGCAGCTCTTGGGTACCAGTGAATCCTCTGAGCCCATCTTTTCATCCCAGTTGTTGCTATAGCAACCAAATGAACAAGCTGACAGTATCTTCTTTATTGGCCATTCTGATCCATTGGCAAACCTGAAGCTCAAAGAAACTAATATTCTTGGGAAGACTTTGATCAGAGAGGGATCAATACTCCCTTCTTTGGTCCCTCGGGTGATTTATTCAGAGGGGCATTCTGCACAGCTCTTCAAAGAGTAGCCAGCAGCTCACAGTAGTGACTAGTTGAATGGCATAGCTTAGGAACAGTTCTCCTTCTTTCTCTATTATACTATTCTTGCTCCCTGGATCACTTCCCAGAGTGAATTATCTGCATAAAAGTCCTTATTAAAAGGCTTTTGTGGGGTGGGTTTGAAGTGGGCAGAAGGCAATCGCGCCTTCAAAAAAAAGATACTTTTCCTTTAGTCAAAGAGCTGCTATGATCCAGGAAACTTGTCTTCCTCTTTATGTTGTTGAATGAATGCTTAACTTCATGAGAGTCCTGCCATCTACTTCTATTCCAAGTCATTTTCTGTATCTTCTTTCTACCCTGTTATGCCTGGGCAGCTTAAACAGGATTGTGGCAGAGGCTCAGTGCCACGAAGTGTTTCTGAATCTTCAAGCCAGTAATTTCAGCCTTTGGCTAAGTCCTCCAGAAAGTGAGTGGGCTAGGAAGATGACCATTCTCTACCACCCTGAAATACAAAATTCAGACATTGGGCCTATCTGAAACCTCCTAATCATTCTGATATGTACTAGCAGTTGAAAATCATAGTATAAATCCATCTATCTATCTGTGATAGAAATTATCTAAGCATCTCTTAAGTGCTATTTTAACTAAAATACAGTTGAAAAGGGCACTTATCTCAAAATGAAGATGAAGGGAAACGATCCTTGGCTCTCTGCAAAAGAGTACTGAGACATTTTGACTGAGTACAGAAGGATTGCTAATCTAGAATCAAAGTGAAAGGAATGGCAATCTATTCATTTATTGATCTATTTGAGACATGTTGATGGCTCAAGTACCATAGAGGAAGAAAAGATAAATAGAAGTGCTGGAGAAATATCTCAGCAGTTAAGATCACTGGCTGTTCTTACAGAAGTCCCGAGTTCAAATCCCAGCACCCACATGGTGGTTAACAACCTTCTGTGACTCCAGTTCCAGGAGATCTGATGCCCTCTTCTGTCCTCTGAGGGCACTGGATGACATGGGTGCACTTACACACATGCAGGAATAGCACTCACGCATATAAAATAGGAATAAATAAAATTTTTAAAAAGCAAAGATAAACAGAAAACAGTGTTTTTTCTCTAGAACAAATGATAATAAAACTGGCACATTATATGAGAAATAAATCATTAAGAACTGCATTTTTTAATCTTTCACTGTCCACTTCAACCTATTAGTTTTGTTTTGCCACTGAGCTCTAGCCCAGTTTTAAATTTCAAAACATATTTAGAAAAATGAAAAGAATTAACAGGTTCTTTAACTTCTGCAGGTTCCAAATTTCCTATAAATCCATGCATGTGAATGTCACTATAAAATCAGAAACTATGGGGCTAGAGAGATGACTCAGCAGTTAAAAGTACTGGCTGCTCTTGCAGAGGATCCAAGTTCAAGTCCCAGTACCCACAGTCAATTGTCAGCACCTACATGCAGCTAACAACAATCCATAACACAGTTCCAGGGAAATACAACTCCCTTTTCTAACCACCACAGTTATTGTAAGACACCAGTGCACTAACACACATGCAGGTATTACACTCATACACATGAAATAAAAATATTTTTAAATCAGAAACTATAATAATTATTCATTCTAAGAGACTTCTTAAATTTCACTTATGTTAAGAATAATTAGCTTCGTTTTCTAAAGAAGAGTGTTGAAAATGGTCATTTATGTATTTAAAATACATCCTGATAACAACTGACCTTGGGAATCAAGAGAAATGAATATTTCAAAAGGATGATCTCATTTAAAAAGTAGCTCAGATAGGGCTTAATGGACTGTGAAGCTGTAGTTTTAAGTTAATGGGTGTTCCTAGTAAAAAGCTTTGCATTTGATAAGGAATATGAAAGGTCAAATGAAGTATTATAATTATTTTAATAGGTTAACCATCTTGCTTGTTAATGTCTATTATTCTGACAGATTTGGGTGGGGGATGAAAGCAAGGAGCTGTGTCTTATAGCATTTTTACTGTACAACTATAAATCACTTACCAAGCTCACACGTGTGAGTCCATGATGGATTACACCATTAAATTGCATATATTGTCTAGGGTTGAGAAAATTTTCAAAAGAATGCTTTCAAGTCTCAATTATATGCCTAATACTGAGTATTGATTTGGCTTCCCAAAACCTTGTAAGTCATTACCCAAAGAGAAAAGACACCAAACATATGATCAATCAGCTTTATTTTTAATTACCCAAGCGTGTCTTGACCTTTGTATGGAAAAATAATGGAAGATACAAAAGATAGACAAAGTCAACACTACCACTCTCAAGAAAAATTAAAATCAGCTGGAGACAGTGCATAATACAGCAGGACTTAAGGATATTTACTATGCAGCATTTGAATAGCACAAGTTCACTGAATACAGAGGTAAATCCATACTGGGACAAGCATCTGGGACATGGCATAAGATAGAGGAGGGCAGAGGAGAACAACTGGGAAATACATCCTAGGAGATCTTAATGCATCGAACTTATGTTCCAGTCACCCAAACACCAGTGGCTTATTATGGACTTTGTATGATTAAGTTCTATCTCTGTTGTGTTTAGTTAATTCAACTCTAAAATAGAAGGTGAGCTCTGGGTGGTATCTCTGGTTTTCCAGATACAGTAAGACATGATTCTAAGGATAAGTACAGAGAACTTGGAAAGGTGAAGCTCTCACAGATAGGAGGAAAGACAAGCACAAAGCCTCAGAGGTGTGAAAAAACTTGGGTGCAAGGATCTGTGTATTGCTAGAGAATAAGGAGCTTAAGCAAGCCTATGTAACTGTTTTAAAAATTCCGAGGGCAAGAAACTTGGAAATGAGTGGGACACAGCACTAAGCCATATAATGGATGCAAACAAGGGGCCAAACTGGAGAAAGAGATTCCATATCTTTTATGTCTTCATGGGCTTCTAGCACAGTCTTCTAATTGGCATTCTATTTGGCATGAAGATTGTAGTTGCATATGGTTTGTCTTTAGACCCGTACAAGAAGCCCCCTTTTGTAGGCCACGAAGCCAAGAGCCGTTGCTGAAAAGATGGTGGTTAATCCAAGCAGCCTTAGCAGGCCAGGCACAGATGGCAAGTGTCTTTCCAGGAAGGTGCTGGTAATAGGCCTTGCTGGGACATCCTGGGTTCACAGAATACTTATGTTAATACAGGGTTGCTCATGTCATTACAGAAATTCTTTCTTTATTTCTTCCAATATTTTTAGAGTAGCCCATTCTTTCCAACCTCTGGATTATTAACACAACATTCCCTCCATAAAATGGCTCACCTCCCTTTCTCCTCCAGACCCTTTAAGTCACTTCCATTAAGATGCTTTTTACATTTTCCTCTCACCATGTCCTCTAATGTCAGAATTTACTTCAGGGTTATTATCTATCTTTCCACCAGAATGCATTGCTATTCCGTGACCACAATGGTCCATGCACAACACATGCATCATTTATATATATATATATATATATGATGAATCAATGGTCCTCTCAGCCCACCAATCCATCTCTAGCAAAAACAATAGGACAAAGATCCTGGAGTGTCAAGGCTATTCTCTTTGACTTAATGTTTTAGAGGATAAAGGAATAATTTTGACATTTTAATTTTTGTACTTTCTAACTCTGTCTTACACATTGTTCCTCTAAGCCTCTTCTTGAGATTTATTAAGTCAGATATTCATTCAATAGACTTTATTTTGTTATTCTAAGGAATATTTGTTGTGTTTTCTTTCCCTCTCACCTTACCTTCCCTCCTTTTCTCTCTCTCTTTCGTTCTTTTTTCTGTTTCTTTTCTTCCTTTCTTATGGTATTGGAGATCAAACCCAGTACCTTACACATGCTAAGCAAGCATTTTACTATTGAGCTATACTCCCATCCCCTTTTGACTTCTTAATAAGTCTAGAACTCTCTAGAAATGTCTCCTTATCATTTAAAAGCCATACTTTTTATTAATCTATAAGGTATTTATCACTACAAATTTATTAAAGTCCATCTGAATCTGTTACTCCTGGTCTAACTCATGCTATTTAGACAGTCACATGAATACTTTATGGAATGATTTCTCCAAAAAGTGTGCTCCTCTTGGAAACAATCATTCTTAAAGATATATAAATTTAAGAAATATAGCTTACCACAGACTCTGGTTCTGGCTGCCAGATTTCATCTTCTGGAATTCTCCCTATAGCATGCAGAATCTGAAATGAAAGATCACCATGACAAATAGCAAAACATATACTATCTTTGTTATACTTTTAGAGTAAAGAAATGAATGAATGTTTCTAAGGACATCCATCAAAAATACCAAGGTAAAGGCCAGAGCAGTCCACTTGACCTTTAAAAGGCTCCAAAATAGCTTTTATTTATGGTATAAGATGCTCCACCATTAATTTCATCATAAATTTTAGCACATGTTAACATGCCTCAATGCAAATGAGATTAAAAGAATGATTAAAAAAAGGAATTTTGAGTCCTAATAGAAACATGTTTGGCTCTATATCATACCTAGATCATCTGTCTTTTTAAAAAAGTTTATTTTATTTTTAATTATGTGTCTGTGTTTCTGTGGGGGTATGTACACACTCAAACTCAAGTACTCTGAAACAGTAGAAAGCTTTTTGAACTTCTGAGCCATCTTTCCAGTCCAGTCATATCTTACAAACAGCACATGGGCTTTTCTTTTCTCTTTTTGTTAAATATTAGATATTTTCTTTATTCTGTGGGGTTAAGGCTTTCCGTTCACTTGAAACTGTGGTCATAATGGTGTTCCCTGAGCCTTCAGATGGGAAGTATGGGGGCTGAGGGGTAAGGGGGTGCTACCAAGATATCAGACAACTTTGAACTGCTTATCAAGCCTGTGAGTGGTCTCCTTCCTCCCTGCCCATGACCCTGGGCCCTACCTCTCGGGCTGCCCTCTCGCCGGCTTCCACCGCCCCCTCCATGTAGCCACTCCAGTAGGTCGCAGTCTCAGTGCCTGCAAAGAAAATCCTGCCCACTGGCTGACGTAGAACCCTGGAAAGAAAAGCAAAGTAGTAAATGTCATTGTTCTCTCATAACCAGAGATGAACTTTCTCATGAGGATCAAGCAATACCAGTTGATATGCCCAGGTTCAAAACTCCCAGCCAACACTGGCAATGTAGAATAATGTTCCTTGAGTTCCTCCAGCTCTTGTATCACTGGCAAAATGAAACAAAAGCTAAAATGTTCACACTCCTGAATCAATGGCTATCAGGGAAGTAAGCTGACATCAATGGGACAAAAAACACATATTTGTTTCACTTTTATGAATTGAGAGGTGGTATGAGCACAGAAACCCAGTCATGTATGGCTACCTTTACATGGGAAGTGGCATGCATCTCGGATTTCTCACTTCATTATTCTACCAATGAACTTGGCAATTTCTTCTCAAGAAGCTCTACCTCCCCCATCTCTAAAATTTTGTTGTTGGTCTGATTTGGTTTTGCTTTTATCCCATTGGGTCCAAGCCCAAAGCTTTCTGTATGCTGGGCATGTGCTTTGCTTCTGGACATCCCTAGTCCTTACCAATCTCTTAAAAGGGATAGTCTTATGATTTCTAAGATGGTTTCCATCAATGAGCATGAACAGTAAAATGAGACCTATGGCTGGCTTCCCAACAACCATCCACTGAACACATGACTCAACTAGGTTTGGATATTACTGAGTTAAATTATAACAGTTAAAATTTGTTGGGTACTATCTCTTCAAATTTTATAACTCCTCCACACAACCTCAATACTATTATTACCCACATTTTTCAGATGAGACTATGGAGGTAGACTTTGTTGGACATTGCAATATACCAACAAGAATGTAGGACTTGTCCACTGCTGGAAGTCCTTCCAGAAGATGCTCTGATATTGGCACTCTTTAGACATGACTACCTCCATTGAAGAAAATTACTTCATGCATCCTTCCAATAGCAGCCACATTCAGCGACTGACTGGCATGAGCCAATAAAAATTCAAGTCACAAGCCACAACATGAGACCACTTAAAGGGCTGTTTTACTTCCAGAGCTCCCCATGGGCTCACTTGACACCTTTGTTGGAACTGTATCACCATCCAGCTTCTCTCCCTGGCCACTCTTACACCCTTCCTGTCCCTTCCATAGGTGTTAGTACTAAAAGCACAGTCTAATATCTATCCTGTCTACTACTTGTTTCAGAATCTGATTCTTGGAATCCAGCCAGCAACAAAGATGAAGTAATAGTCTCTAGTCCACAGATAGCAAGTAGCAGAGGCAGTATGTAAAGTCAAGCAATCTAACTCTAAAACCCACCCTTGGCCATCTGGCAAACTTCATCTCTGTTCCATATCCTGTCTTCTTTTAATCTCAAGTACTCAGTGACAGAGCTCTACATATAACAAACTGAGGTTGGGAGAAATGTGCAGTGACTCAGCAAGAGCTGTACTGATAAAAACTAGTAGTCAGCATTTAAACTCTATCTAATAGAAGTCAAAGTCTCTGTTTTTATCTTCTGCGTGTTGTGGGATATATCACCATCACCAGTTGGTACAGTGCCCACATGCTATGCAAAGAGATGGAAGGATCACAGCACTTGGCCTGTAAGAAGGGACAGTTCATTGTTACTCTCAGTAGCACCATAAAAGAAGCTTGTTTTTGTCAACAAGCCACGATCCAACAAATCTCAGGCATCCATGATCAGATAAGGGATATAGAGAGCTCACATCTGTGCTTATCTAGGTTAACACATGTCCCCTTTGGGTGTGCCTGAAAGAGTTTCCAGAGAAGACTAGATTATGAAGTCAGTACTGATGGATTCAAAATTTGAATACATTATCAGGAGGTGATAGAACTGTGGAAGGTAAGCATCTCTTAGAGGAAATAAGGCCCTGCATGTCTTTGGAGGCTATCACTTGCCCTGGCCCCTTTCTTGTAACTGTTTGTCTCTGCTTCCTGTCTGCTCTGACACACTCTCCATGTCATGATGGATTGAGAACTCTAAATCATGAGAAAATAAGTGATTTCTATCAAGTATTGGCATCATTGACACAAAAGAAAAACAAACACAACTCTATATTACTAGGCTTCTTATCAGAAAAGTAAACAGGTTGACTTGAATCTGTAGGCTTTCCTTCACCAGCCCTTTTCATAGCATAAAGGCAAGGTAATATAAGAGAAAATATTATAGAATATTAGTAAAATTATAATAAGTCATGGAATCATTATTGGGAGCCTGAGAATACTCAAAAAGGTTTTCCTGGGACAGAAGATAGGTTTGTCTTCTCTGTGTTCACTAAAGTATGGGACAATTCACCACATATTTTATTTTTTACAAACAGTAGGAATTGTCAATTGGAGACTTCTGAGGCCTGTGACCAAACCTTACTTAAAGACTGGAGAACTCATAATCTTAACAATTAGCATGTAAAAATGTGAAAAGCAAGGATTGAACAAACAGATATTGTCTATCCTATTGTTGTGGAAATTGTCTTTCATTAGGGAAAAAGATCTGACCTCTAGACAAGAAAATCCCTTCTTTTTGCAGGCGAATGAGCAGACTACATGCACAAAGGATGGAGGATGTCATGAACCATAAAGGAAAGCTCCATACTATATTTCCCATGGATGATGTGTTTACTGCATAATCATTCCAATCCATTTTCATTCTAGAATATCCACAGGAAAAATACTTTAAAAAACACATGCTCAGATCCTTACTAAAGTTGGACTGCAGATAAAACTCCTTGTAGTAACCCAAATCTCATGGCCCCTCACAGTCAGGGAAGTCCCTGCCTGAGCTGGGGGTGATGTTGCTAAGCTATGCTGTCTCAGTTTCTACATTTATGACCTGAAGTTAGTGACATGAAGCATCACATATATCCTTGGGAAGGAACCAATATAAAGGATTTACTGCATAATCAGCAGTACCTGATGCTATGGGATTTCTACTGCTTCTCACATTTAGTACCAGGTCTGTGCAAGTGAGGGTTGTTTTCTTTGCTCCCCACACTCACAAGCATTTTCCTTACACTCCATGGAACTGAATATAAAACTCACCACTCAGTGATCAGAAAACAAATCACACTGCACTTTGGATTTAAGACAAAGCCAAAATCCAAATCAATGTACTGGTATTCTTTCTCTACTTAATGATGAAGTTTTATAATCTCTAATGCATCATATGACACAAAGGATCCTACAGATCTTTCTGCTCTGATTCTTACCATTCTGTTGTCTGTATCACCTATATCCCAGTCACTCTGAACTTTGTCCAAATCTTTATAAGAACTTGCAGGATTTCAAGCATTAGTCATGTATTAGTAGTTACTTTCAGTTGTTGTGATAGGATACCATGACCATGGCAAATTTCAGGAGGAAGAGTTCATTGGAGCAGAGGGCTCCAGAGGATTAGGAGTCCATCATGGCAGACAAGCATAACAGCAAGCCCAGCTCATTGCAACCAGAGAGCTCATATCTACAGTGGCAAACAGGAAACAGAGAGAGCAAGACTGGAGGTTGTAAACTCCCTAAGCCTGCTCCCAGTGACATACTTCCTCCAGCAAGGCCATACTTTCTAAACCTCCCCAAAGAGTGTCACCAACTAGTGACCAAGTGTTCAAACATATGACCCTGTTGGAAACATTTCCCATTCAAACTACCACAGACTGCTTCTATATCATTTGCCTAGACTGCATGCCTGGAGCCTTCTTTTGCCACCTACAACCCTTAAATAGCACGAAGCCATTGCATGTTTTGCTAGGTAGGGTGAGCTTATACTTCCATGGGTGCCCAGGGTATGTATGTGTATGTGTATGTATATATATATATATATATATATATATATATATATCATTCAACTTGTCCTATCTCCACCTCCTCAACTCACCCCCCCAACAAATGCCAGCTCCTCAGCAAGGAAGGACATCTTTGATATTGATGTTTCCAGTAGTGTTCAACAAATGGCTACCACTTCTTAGCCAGATACATGCTGAATGAACAATTACTATTGACCTACACTATATTTAGGATAGCTGAAACTAACCTAATGACCCAGGACTTTATCAGGCAGTACTGTTTAGCCCCACAATTTCCTCTTAGATGATATTTTGGCATCTGCAAGAAGATAAGGAAAATGTTCTCCAAAGTCATTATGGATCTTCTGATAAGTAGGTTTTAATCCTTTCTCCCCTGGTTTTCATGGAAAGCTTGATCAGCTACCTCCATTTACTCATAGTCCATTTGTGATATACTCTCAAGTACATTTTGCTCTCTTACATATCCCATTTTGTTTAAATCAAGCTCTTGGCATTAAATTATTACTTTGTTTAGTGGTTCTAGGATAGTCAGAATAATGTTCATCAATTCTTAGCTTGTTATTATCATCAGATACACTAAACTCAGCATAATTGACTTGTACTTGGAAATACAATTCTATGACTCCTAAAAGTCATCAAATTGTGAACTTTGTATGGGTGAATTTTATGATATGTTATAAACATAATGAAGTTGTTAAAAAATAACTCATGCTTTGATCAACATACTGATTATTGCCTGATGTGCATCATCATGTGGTCTCTTATCCACTCACTAAGGAAAGAGAAATCCAGGGATGAGAAGTGACTTATTCAGGATAACTGGTTGGTGGAGTCAGAATTATCCAGGATAATAAGTTGGTAGAGTCAGAATAGACACCTAAGCCTCTTTCATGCATGGTCTAGAATTTTGAGTTGATAGTACTGTGTCTATGTTGATGCAGAGGTCCATTTGAGAAAATTTCTTGAGTTCTCAACTATTAGGGCACTCTACTGGCACTCTACTGGATTACAGCAAATCCTTTGTCAATCTAAAGTGATCTTTTTGCCACCCTTCTTTAGTTATATTGATTTGAGTTTCTTCTGCAGAGGAATGAAGAATAGAAAAGCAGCACAATGGTACAGAGTTACAGTGACTTCATGTGCAGTATTCAAGGGATACAAAGGAAATCGGGGATCTTAGTTCTCTCTGGCATTCATAGGAAACCTAAAGCATGGGAGAAAGTAGCATTAACCTATTAAGAGCTGGGATTCAAGTGCAGGGGATTTCAGTGACAGCCTGACACACTTTTACAATACCTCCCATATTGGGTCATGATCCCAGGAGGGAAGTAGGTGGTGTAGCATCCTCCAGAGTACTGCTCCTCACACCAGTTCTTCTCTTCATAATGGACTGGCTGTAAGGCAGAAGGACACGGTTTGAAAGGGAGATGGAGGAAGATCCTTAGTCCTGCATAAACCAAACACATTATAGTAGACATAGTATCTTTGAAGAAGGAGATTGAGAAAGACACATGATGGAAGGTCCTCCCATTCTCATGGATTGGAAGAATTAAATAGTAAAAATGACCATCCTACCTAAAGTAATGTATAGATTCAAAGCAATCCCAATGAAAATCCTGTGACTTTCTTCACAGAATTAGAAAAAAACAAACATCCTAAAATTCATATGGAAACACAAACGATCCTGGATAGCCAAAGCAACCCCGAGCACAAAGAATAATGCAGGGAGGATTTCTATACCATAGAGCTATAGTCATAAAAATAGTGTGGTTTTGGCACAAAATAGACCCATAGAATCAATGGAACAAAATTGAAGACCCAAACTTGAGTACATACAATTTCAGCCACCTGATATTTGACAAAGGGGGCAAGAACATTCAATGGAGGAAAGGCAGTATCATTAGTAAATGGTGTTGGCAAAACTGGATCACCACTTGTAGAAGAATAAAACTAAACTCCTCCCTTTCACCCTGTATAAAAGTCAACTCTAAATGGATCAAAGACATCAATGTGAAACCTGAAACTCTGGAAATGTTAGAAGAAAACATTGGCAGTAATCTACAAGGTATAGGTATAGGAAAAGACTTTCTAAATCAGACAGTAGTTGTGCAGGAAATAAGGCCAACAATCAATGAATGGGACCTCATTAAGCTAAAAAGCTTCTGTACAGTGAAAGAAACAAAGATGTGAAGAGAAAACAGAGTGCGAGGAAATCTTCATGAGTGACATATCTGACAGAGGTTTAACATCCAGAGTAAATAAATTATGCAAAAAAACAAAGGACCAAGAAAACAAATGACCCAAAGATCTGAACAGAGAGTTTTCAAGAGAAGAAGTAAAGATGTCTAAGAAACATCTTAAAAAGTGTTCAACATCTTTAGTAATTAAGTAAATACAAATTAAAACCACTTTAGGATTTCATCTTACCCCACAGGACTGGCTATGATCAAGAAAACAAATGATACCAAATGCTGAACATGTTGTAGGGAAAGGTTAACACTCATTCACTGCTGGTGGGATTGCAAACTCATGCAACCCCTATGGAAGGCAGCGTGGAGAACTCTTAAAAGACTAGAAATGAAACTACCATTTAACCTAGTCATACCACTCCTGGGTGTATACCCAAAGGATTCATCATATCGCAGATATACATGCATATCCATGTTTATTTCAGCTCTTTTCACAATAGTGAAGAGCTGGAAGCAACTTAAGTGTCCCTCAACTGATGAGTGGATAATGAAAATGGGGTACATTTACACAAGGAAGTCTATGCAGTGGTAAAGAAATATGACATCATGAAATTTGCAAATAAATGGATGGAACTAGAAGCTGTTATGCTAAGTGAAGTAACACAGACTCAGAAAAAGAAATGACATATGTTGTACCTTTTTGTGGATCCTAGCACCAAATCCTTATAAATAAGTATATATCCAGATGTAACTGCAGGAACCAGATGAATGAACAGGAACCAGGAAGGTAAAGGGAAAGAGGGAACCTGAGACAGAAGGCTAGTAGGTGTCAGGTGTTACTAAGGGAGGAATGGGTAAAATTGGGGTATCTAAATAGGAGAGGAGTGGAAGGGTTATAGAAGGAAGAGGGGAGAGGAAAATAAAGGGATCCCAAGAGAATTGGGGCCATAGGATAGTTACAATATCAAGGGAGAAATAGGGATACTTTAAATGAAGAAGGAATGGATAAGACATGGAGGGAGGGCCAGACAGGTAAAGGGAGAGAAGAGAGATAAATAATGCCTTGCTAGGGTAAAAAACTGAGAGAACCATATTAGTCTAATAATCTATTGACAAAATACACATATACCTCTACATGAGTCCATATGGAAAGATGGAGGCTGCACATCAAGTATCAGACAGGAGAAAACTTCCTTTGAGTCATTGGCCAGGGTAGTCCAAAAGATTCCCAAAATTACACAGGCTATTGCCACAGCCCTTGATTGTCTCCCAGAACCTGAAGTTAAGATCTTATTGCTGAAGACAGGACATATTTTGGAGACTGGTTCCTGAGCAATGGAGCTGGGTCAGACAAGGAAATCACCACCCCTGAAGGCTAGCTCTCATAGCTGTGGAGAGCACTATGCAAGCTAGTAAGGGAGAACATCAATCAATGGCCCAACATCAGCCTCAAGACCAAATATCCATGTCAGGGACCAGCATAGCATATGACATTGTTGCAATATCAGCACTTTTATCTTGGGGGAAATCAATGGCTAACCAATTGAACCTAAAGCCCACTCAGTGAAAGGAAACTCATGTGTGGTATTCTTAACATACCCAGATGCACACATCTGGAGAGGTCATAGATCATAGAAAATTCCACAAGGTATGCACATCCCTAGGCTAAAGTAACATTTTACTAACTACGAAAGAAGGATCCTTATATTTACTCATAAATATCCCAGACACCATTCAGAAAAGAAGCTTCTTTTGCTCCAGATGAGAATAGTACAGTCCCACAAGTGGACACGCACAGTGGTGGTCTGTGAATGTCTCATGCTAGGCGACATCTAGAATGCAACCTGTACACACAAGACCCAAGCATCATAGAACAAAGTCCCAACTACCTCTTAATTCTCTTTAAGGAATCCCCTCCATGCAACAGGAAACCAAGAACCCAAAGGGTCTGAATGGCCAAACGTTGAAGATTAGGAGTCTACAGAGTGTGGTTCCATGAACAGGCTGCCTATATTCATCATCACCCACCCAAGGCTCAGGGAACATTGCATAAGAGGGGGTGGAAAGATTGTAAGAGCTAGGGAGGTTGTTCTAGTTTCTCTTCAATTACTGTGATAAAACACTCTGACCGACACCAACTTGGGGAGGAAAGGGTTTATTCACCTCACATCTCCTGGGTCATAGTTCATCACTCACGGAGCCCAAGGTAGGAACTCAGGACAGGAACCTGGAGGCAGGAGCTGAGGCACAGGCCATGGAGGAATGCTGTTCACTGGCTTGCTCCCCTGGCTCATACCCAGCCTGCCCTCTTATATGGTACACAACAACCTGCCCAGGGTGGCACCACCCATAGTGGGCTGGGCCCCCCCCACATTGCTCGACAATCAAGACAATACTCCACAGATGTGGCCACAGGCCAGTCCAATGGAGCCAATTCCCCAATTGAGGCTCCCTCAACCCAGTTGTGTCAAGTTAACACTAAAGCTATCCAGCACAGAGGCAATGCAAGACCAAATAGAAATGAATCCTACAAGCTCTAGGTACCCGGTTCATATGAACTACAGCAATGGTATCAGCATGTACAAGACCCATGCAAGCTCAGATGGACAAACCCCAGCACAGAACTATAGAAATGGATAGTAGAGCCCAACCTTGGCTAAGGAAATATTGGCAGCAGATGGTGGTTGGTTGAGGAAGACCTGGCCTTTATTTAGAAAAGAAACTCCAGATAGGCTGACTAGAGCTCAGGGGAGGAGCTGACAGTAAGAAGTGAGAGGGGAGAGCAACTTGGCACAGTGGACTCTAGCAGGAATGACAGAAGGTGTGAACTCACAGGTGGAGGGCGAGGGAGGGTGCCAAGAGAGAAGCAGGTATAATGACAATTAAGACTGACTGAAAAATTATGTATGAAACACATAAAACATTCAATAAAATTAAAACAAGTTTCGGTAATGTAGCTGATAGTCATTTGAACGTGTTCTACTTAATATGTATGAGGCCCTGACTGGTGGGTCTCTTCTGACATATATCAACATGTATACTGGCATCTGAGGGCTGTTGCTACCTCTCAAACATCCTTCTCTGGCTCTCTGAAGCCAATCAGAAGCAAGGTTGGACTTTCTCTTTCTCCTGTCCTTCCTGTCAGGAATTTCTTCCCTCCACATAGCAAACACAAAAGCTACAGCAGAGCAAGTGGCACTCTGTGCCAAAAAGCACACAGAACAGAAGAACCTCGTTTTCATCCTCAGAAATTATCATCTACATTCTTCTTAGAAAAAGAGCCCTTGGGAGTGGAGAAATAGCTCAGCAGTTAAGAGCACTAGCTGCTCTTGCAGAGAATCTTGGTTCAATTCCCAACACCCACATGGTAGCTAACAACCATCAGTAACTGCAGTTTCAGAGGGTCCAATGCCCTCTTCTGACCTGTGCGGGCATTACATGACAAGTGTACTTATACATATGCAGGCAATGAACTCATAATTATGAAATAAAGTTAATAAAGTTAATAATAAAAATGAAAAAAAAAGCCTTGGGAAAAGTCTGGGAAATAATCTTACCTGGAGGGCTTCTTCGGAGCCCAGTACCTTTGCATACAATTCACAAAGTTTCTTCAACCTGTGGAACAGAGAAATGTTTTAATGACAAAAAAGGTGAAGGAATAAAGAAAGGGAAAGAAAAAGTGAGAGGCACCTATCCCCTTAAAGAAAAAGAGTCTGGGTGCCATTGCTTCCACTTTGAGATTTCATTCTAATCAATTATACTTTTGTTTTGCTTTGAGATGGTACCTTACTATGTAACCTGGCTAGCTTCAGATTCTCAGTCCTTCTGGCTGCAGTCTCCCAAGTACTGTGATTACAGGTAAGTGCAATCACATCCAGCTTCACTTAATTGTTGAAAATAAATAATTTGTCTTATGTCCATTTTTTTACTTAGGAGCTCACAAATATGAATGTGAAGAGGAAACCCACACAGTGGGAGGAAACCTTCACTGCAGACACATCTGACAAAGCATTAATTTCCAGAGTATACAAGCTACTCAAAAAACAAAGAAGAAAGAAAACAAATGAACCATTCAAAAGATGGAGCAAAGATCTGAATAGAGACTTCACAGAGGAGGAATTAGAGATGGATGAGAAACATCTTAAGAAATGTTCAACATCACTAATAATTAAGGAAATGCAAATTAAAACCACTTTGAGGTATCATCTTACTCCAATAAGACTGGCTAGGATCAGGAATACCAATGATACCAAGTGCTGGAGAGGTTGTGGGGAAAGGGGAACACTCATCCATTGCTGGTGGGAATGTAAACTTGTACAGCCACTATGGAAAGCAGTGTGGAGAACCCTTAGAAGACTCAAAATGAGCCTTCCATTTGACCCAGTCATACCACTCCTGGGTATATACCCACAAGACACATCTTACTGCAAAGATACATGCACAGCTATGTTTATTGCAGCTCTGTTCACAATAGCAAAAAGCTGGAACCAGCCCAGGTGCCCCTCAACTGACGAGTGGATAGAGAAAATGTGGTACATGTATACAATGGA
>VZQC01002336.1:283906-308356 GCA_009823505.1 Rhizomys pruinosus
AAAAAAAAAAAAAAAAAAAAAAAAGATTCAGAAATAAAACTTTGTCGGTGTTCCTTTGAGTGGGTTGTCTGCATCCTTTATCAGAGTGGTGGTCCAGGTCTCAGAACATAAAGTTCCTCACAGCACATGACAATTTATACATGATGATTCTTTAGTCCTGCCCCAGACTTCCTGACTCAGAAAGGAGAGTGGCCACAGTCTATATCCCATAAGCCTTCCTGCTGATTCTCAAATTTGAAAACTACCAATATAGACTTTTCAGCCCAATAATGGTATATTGTAAATATTCAATAAATAGTAGCTCTTAAGTCTAATGGGAAAACTGGAAGCAAGCCAACAATGATAATTAGTCAATTAAGATTAAATACACTGGTTAATTAAGACTAGTCAACAATATTTCTATAAATAAACATAGCTGGGGCTGGAGAGATGGCTCAATGGTTAAGAGCGCTGACTGTTCTTACAGAGGACCCAGGTTCGATTCCCAGCACCCACATGGTGGCTAAGAACCGGCTTTAACTCCAGTTCCAGGAATCCAATACCCTCTTCTGACCTCCTCGGCATTGCACCACACGGGTGCACCAACCTACATGCAGACACTACACTCATACACTTAAAAAATAATTAATTAATTAATTAAAAAGACATAGCTATTGCAACACTGGCTTTTATATAATAGTAATGTACAAGAGGATCTTAAATATCATTTAAAGCTTGGCAATGAGTTTTTAAAGTACTATTATTTTAAATCTAAGAACTTGTTCCACAAACAAAAGTATATAAATCTCTCTCCCTTTCTCTTTCTCTCTCTCCTCCATCTCCTTCTTCTCCTTCTCCTTTTCCTCCCCTTCTTCCCTCTTTCTCTGAAATAGATTGCCACAAAAAGAGGAAAGGTGACAGAACAAGAAATGCAATTAAATTCAGAAAAAGAAATCAAGAACACAAAGAGAGAATGCATGAAATTGGGCATTTTAAATCCTTAGAGAAAGAATTTATTCGCCAAAATGGCTTCCCATGAAAGAAATGATTTTGCCTAAGAGACACATCTACAATGCAACTTCTACACATTGATTTGGGAGGGCACAGCCCACTCTGTGAGGTATCACCCCTGGGCAAGTTGTCTATTGTGTTAGAAAGCAGGCTGAGCATGGGCCAGGAGAGCAAGCCAGTAAGCAGTGTTCCTCCATGGCCTGTGCTTCAGCTCCTGCCTTTGGGTTCCTGCCATGAGTTCCTATCTTGGGCTCCTGAAGTAATAATGAACTGTGACCTGCAAGATGTAAGATGAATAAACCCTTTCCTCCCACCTCCAAAAAGAACATAGAACAAGGTGCCAAGAGGACATTAATTGATGTCTTAACTCTCTTTAAGGTAGTTCCCCCATGCAACAGGAACTCAAAAGGTCTCAAATGGCCAAACCATGGAGATTAGGAATCTGTAGAGTGTGGGTTCATGGACACAGGTCATCTATATTCTGCAATCCTTTTTAATATAATATTTTATTAATTCTTTGAGAATTTCATACATTTTGATCATATTCACTCCCTTCTACTTGGCTTTGAATAGCACACTGAATCCTATATTTTCTGCCCTGTGAGTCCACCCACAGGAGCATGATTGATCTACCAAGTGCCACACCCCTAAAGAAAACCGACTCTCCTCCCTGTCTTCTGCATAACCTCTTACCTCAAAATATATTTCAGAAGAATGATTTTCAGATAGTAGATGAATCCAGAGATGAGCATGATGGTATATGCCTGTAATTTCAGCACTCAGGAGTTGGAGGCAGGAAGACTGTCGGTTCAAGGCTTATCTGGACTTCATAAGGAGCCAGACAGCAGCCTAATCTAGACATCAAATCAATCTCTCTCTCTCTCTCTCTCTCTCTCTCTCTCTCTCTCTCTCTCTCTCTAGTCTGTGTCCCTCTCCCCTCTCTCCCTCTCTTCTCATTTTATCTCTCATATATATGTATGTATTTATATCTACATATCTTAAGCCTACAAATGTAGCAGAAAATGGGTAATTAAAAATATATATTTTGGAATATGAAAGTCTATAGATGACTGATCATTTTTTGGTTTTATTGAGACAGGGTTTTGCTGCAGCCCGAGCTGGCCTGGAACTCACTATGTAGACCAGGCTGGCCTTGAACTCACAGAGATCCACCTGCCTCTACCTCCAAAGTGCTGGGGTTAAAGGCCTGCACCACCATGCCCAGCCTGATTGATAATTTATAAGCAACTTATGAAACAGATAAATGTAATCACATGAAAGAAATAATGTATTACATGACAGATAATCTATGAACATGATTAAAAGACAAATTGGGAAAGGATTTGTTTCAAGCACTGTAGATTCAGCAGTGTGTCAGATAACACTTCATAACTTTTGGAATAGAGTCATTTTTATATGTGTGGTCCACTCAGATCACCATGGCCCTGGCCACCCACAAAGGTGGCATTGGTTATGGAGGAGTGAGCTGAATCAGACAGAATGAATACATTTGTAACGTCATTCAGAATTTTAGTTGGTAACTATGTTATCAGTAGAGGTGTGGGAATACATAATTGGGAATGGTGAATACTAACTGCCAGAAGAAATTCATACCTCCACAGAAATTAGTCTCTCTGCACCGATAATCTGTAATTGTGATGCATTGCTGATGTGGTGTTCTGTAACATAGCAATTTCTGTACCTGGTTATCTCCTCCACTAGTAAATTTTCAGCTCCTGGGTTATACCTACTTTCATAATGTTCAAGCTCTTAGCATTATGTCTTGTGCATAATAAACTCAATAAATATTCAGTTGAATACTTGGTTCTTAAGTTGTAAGCACTGCAAGTTTATATAATACTCTTCTGATTAGCATAACAGACACATAGCATTAGCAATACATGTATTAAAAACATTCTGTAAGGTTAAAAAGTTAGGAAACATTGAAAGGCAAGCAAGTAGTCAACAAAAAAAATAATAAAAGAAAATGAGGGAGGGAGGGAAGGAAAGGAAGGAAAAAGGCAACACTTTTGAGAAGCTCATACTCCCTCCCAAAAGTATGCTCTTACTCTGAAATAAACTTCCTACCAATTCAAAAAGAAAGAGATGGAGGAGAGAGGGAGGGAGGAAGGGAGGGAAGGAGGGAAGGAGGGAGGGAAGGAAGGAGGGAAGGAGGGAGAGAGGGAGGACTTTTGTTACCTTTCTTCTTTGTTAAGGCGTGCCAGTTTTCTGGCTTTGTGAGCAAGGATGAACCTAAAACATAAAAACAAGAAAAAGAGAATAAATTAATACTTTATTTCATGTAAGCCACATTTCTAATGCTACATATGTCCAGCATACTATGTGGGGAAAAAAAAAAAAAAAAAAACGAACACCTATATACTAGCTGACTTTATGTTCACAGCTTTATTGTTTGTTTACATGCTGCATTCCTGACACCAAAGAGTATTTTCTTGCTTTGGAGAATCAAGGGAATAAAAGTAAATGACTAGCCCTGATTTCTGTATAGAATAACACAATGACTGATACACTACCCTCCATAATGCTGGTGGCCAATAAGAAGGGACCCTGAGCCACATCTGAGCCATCCAGTCCTTTCTTAGTCTCTGTTTTTGTCTCCCAAATGAGGCCTCCCTAATATTCAACATTTTAGATTCTTTATCATTTGCAGTCCTACAATTGCTTTCAACTCAACAATTGGTATTGACTTTCCTGGTCTCATAATGGCTTTCTATTGCCCATCTCAATTTTACCTACTTACCTAAAGAGGTAAATACCTCTTCAGTTCAAGTACCAACCTCAAGACTCCATCTATGTTGGTCTTCCCTGACAAGTTGAGGGTATTTCTGGTCTTCACTTATTTGTAGTGGGACTCAGAAAATCTCAATAATCCACATAAAGAAACTCAAATTGAAATTCCATTTACAATTTGATTGCTTTGGGAGGTGGTTGGGCCTTTAAGAGCATTTTGAATTGTGAAGAATTCAAAACATTAACATGGTTCCCATGACAGTGGATTGGTTTTTGCAAGAGCAGCCCTGTGATTTCATGGCAAATCCCTACTTCCTTACACTTTTCTGTCATGTATAGAGTAGTACAAGGCCTTCATCAGAAGCCAAGCAAGTGTTTGTGCCATGCTCTTGGACTCCAGAACTGTGAGCTACAATGAACCTCTTCTCTTAATAAGTTACTCAGTCTTGTTTTGCTATAGCAACAGAAAACAGAGTAAATAACACAGATGCTCACACAGACTCCATAAGAAATACTGTTAGTAAAACACTTCTCTTAGTAAAATACCTCAAGTGTTATCTTTATATCATGTAAAGATTGCCCCAGAAATATATCTACTACAATAATACTAAATATGAAGCTTATAATTTAACAAAATTTTAAACATCATTCACATCTGACTTCTAGATATTTATTCCTTAAAAAACAATGTTGTTTCCTTTATTCTTAATTTTTTTATTTTGGAGAATTTCATACAGAAGTATTATCTTTGCACTTTTTCCATCCTTCCCAGTTCCCTATCAAATCTTCCCATGTCCCCCACTACCTCTCAATTTCTTGTCCTCAGAAGACATTTTAAAATTTTAATTTATTATCTTTATTTTATGTATAAAATAAATGTGTATAAAAGCACCCATGTTGTGCAGTGCCCACAGAGGTCGATCTCCTGGAACTGGAGTTACAGATGGTTGTTAGCCACCCTGTGGGTGCTGGGAATCCTACCTGGGTCCTCCATAGAGCAGCCACTGCTCTTAACCACTGAGCCATCTTTCCAGCCCCATTAAAAGACATTTTAAAAGAACCAATAAGAACACATATATCATATGGAGAATAGTATTATTAAATAAACGTTTTATACACCTTGATTAGTAGTATTTTGTTATCTTTCAGGACTGAATATAGCTATAATACAGTAATTATGCATTGCCCCATTATAGCTACAAGACAAGAATTATACATTACCCCATTATTGCAGCATAGTTGCCATCTGGTTTGGTATCATCCAATGTGTAGGCAATTGGAGCTTCCTCTCCTTCAATAATCATGGTTCCACAGAAATCTTGGGAAATAGTGAAGTAGAAGAACATGTTCATTGCTCTAATCAAATTACCCACAATTGCAATGAAACACAGTTTTCAACTGGAGAAACCTCAAGTCCAAACACAGCATATTACTCTCTTGATGTTTGAGGCCAAACCAAATGATGTCAAAAGGAAGGTTAGGTAGTCAATTTTCTGTGGAGAAAAAAGAATCAAACCACAGCACCTGTAATCCCGTCACTCAGTGGATAGAGGCAGGAGGATCAGAAGTCCAACATCATTCTTAGATTACAAAATGAGTTTGAGTCCAGTCTGAACTACATGAAAGCTTGTATTAGATAAAAGAGGGAGGAGAGAGGGATAAACAAGAATAAAATTAAAGTGATCAACTGAAATACTCTTCCATTGTGTGAAATAGAAGACACTGGATTTTTGTATTTCGTGAGAAGTTTTTTACCTTTCTTTAAACTTTTCTGCTACAGACAAGGTCTCACTATGTTGCCCAAGTTAGACATGAATGAATTCTTGCACTTATATGGCCCTCCTACCTCAGCCTCTTGTGTACCTTGGAATGCAAATGTGTGCCACTGCATTTGGTACTTTATGGTAGATGAAGTAGTCCTTGACTCTTGAGACACAGAGCAGGGAGAACGTAGGTAACTAAAGGAAGCCATAGAGTCTCATTTCAAACATGACCTCTGAAAACTTTCCTCAAGAGGAACTTAACAATTTCAGTCCATTTTAGGAAAAAAGTGTTCCCCTTATCACCCTCTTGAACAAAATATTGTTGGCCTTCTGTTATCCATAGGTTCTGCATTTGTCAATTCCAAATGTCAACAATAATTTTAATTACATCTGTACCGAATATGTACAACCTTCTTCCTTGTCATGATCCCCTAAACAATGCATAGTGTATTATGTATTGCATAGTCTTTATATATACATATGTTCACACATATACACATATATGCATAAACATACATGGTATAATAGCTATTTACATGCCAATATATTATATAAGTATTATAAATGCTCTAGAGATCTTTTATTTATTTATTTATTTATTTATTTATTTATTTATTTATTTTGTATGTGTATGAATGTACTGTCTGAATGTAGGTCTGTGCACCCGCGTCGTGCAATGCTGCGGAGGTCAGAAGAGGGTGCCGGATTCCCCTGGAACTGGAGTTCTCCTGAAATGGGAGTTACAGACGGTTCTCAGCTGCCATGTGGGTGCTGGGGATCGAACCCGGGTCTTCTGCAAGAGCAGGTGGTGCTCTTAACCACTAGGCCATCTCTCCAGCCTGAGATCTTTTAAAGTATATAGGAAAATATGTGTAGGGTCTATGCAAATGCTTTGCCATTGCATACTTAGGGCATAAGTACTGGAGTATTAGTACATGGGAGGGAGAGTTCCTCGAACCAAATCCCCACCTGTACTGGGGACTACTGTTATACAGTTCTAAGAAAAGACTGTGACCAGCAGGGGAAATGTCAGGCCAGAGTCCGAGATGCTAATTATGTCTTGCTGCAGTCTGCTAGTCCTCCTGCTCTATCATTTCCTTGCAAATTTGTGGTTGTTCAAACAAAATTATTGTGGACGACTCTGAAGCAAATGTTGTGCTGAAAAGCTAACAGAAGCATTTTAAAATGGGGAGAAAAGAGCAGAGAAAGAGCTTAGAGGGTACATACTGTTCACTCTGTGTGCATGCGAGTGTGTGAGAGAGTCCGATCTTGAAGCCTCTTAAGCTGTGCCTACTTCCTTCTCCATTTCCATCACTTCCCCGCTCAGTCCCTGGATAGAGAGATGTTTTATGCCCTTTAAGTGTGCTAGGATAGGAAAGATATTAAGAAAGGAAGACTAAAGTATAAGCTAAAATCTGTTCAAAGTACAGGTGCTGTACTGGGACAGATGGCTATGCTGAGCTATCTTGCTTCAAAACAGGGCTGTCTTAACCTTACAGAAGGCTGGTTCAGAATAAGGCCACTGCTACCTCTAAGTAAGACCAGAAATTATTAAGCATATCATGCTCTAGCTGCAAACTGTAGGTGGCAGTTTAGAACGAGTGGTTGAGTTGAGCTATTTCAGACTCAGCTGAAGACCATCATTTGCCTCAAATCCAGGCTATTGCTAACTGTGATAAGTGCCACCTGCAATTACTACAGGACACTACACTGACATTGAAACCCTGCCTGTTTGTCCAGTCAAATTCCATGTGCAGAAAAACAGCCCTTTAGAATGTCTCTATGAAGACTAATAGACCCTACCTTGGCCTTCTGTCTTGGTGAATTCATTCAAAGCCCATGCATTACTGGCCTATCAACACCATCCATGGGATGGCCTAAAGTCTTTCTAAGACCCCAAGAAGTTTCAAGGGTACAAGAGGACTAACTAAAGAATCACCAGTTTTAAACAGACAAGAAGGAGAGGAGACAAGCAGGACAGGATCTAGTTGCAGAGGGCAAGTGCCTATTGATTATGGAGGAATCAGCTGATGGGATGAGGAGCTAAGTAGATTGGCAGCTGATCTAGGGTAGAGTTGCTGCTTTTCTTCTCAGAGTAAAACTTGCCTCAGAGCCAAGTATGTGCACTTTGGGAAAGTGAATGAACAAAAGGCATTATTGTAGCTAAGGGTGGTGATAAAAAAAAAGATCTAGAATATAACACAAGGTATTAGAATGTAAAAGGAATTCTGATAAGGCAATCATAGCATTATATGAAAGAATAACTGAAAATTAGTAAAAACAGACTAAAGGAAAAAAATAATGACAGAATGTCTTACCAGATATCAAAACATACCATAAAGGTATAACAATCAGAACAACATGGTGGCAGCATAGGATGAGATAATATACACTCAGGCTTTCCAAACTCAGATGTATACATCTAGATTGTGCATCTAGATGGTGAAAGAAAACGCTAGAAATGGTTGGACTTCAATTACAGCTTTTTACAAAAGTTTACTGTGCATATTTTATACTTAAATAATGCTATATCTTTTTAACATATCTGTATCATTTAAGAGTAAATAAATGTTAGGTAGTTTGCATTGATTTTTATTTATAGATATGTCTAAAAGCACTTGGAGCACAGTGACAAAGATCATGGGAATAGGCAGGCCCTATGTGGGAGCCTTGGGTACAGCTCAGTAGTTAGTTTGTATGATGTCCTGGGATAAATCTCCAAAAAAATGCAGCCCCATGCAGATAACTGAGAAGTTAGGTGGAGTAGAAAAATATTTTCAGCATATATAGAAAACAATTTAAGGAGGGATGATGAATAGGAAATTTATAAAATTACTTTGTCCCTCAAGCCTTATTAATGAAAAATTAAGCATTATGTGTAAATAGGACAATTTTTCCTGAC
This sequence comes from Rhizomys pruinosus, assembly GCA_009823505.1. NCBI lineage: Eukaryota > Metazoa > Chordata > Mammalia > Rodentia > Spalacidae > Rhizomys > Rhizomys pruinosus. Next base: position 292,313 of record VZQC01002336.1, read on the forward strand.
AGAAAAATATATTGAAGTATCAAGACTCTTTAAAAATTTTATAATTTATTAACTTTTGTGTCTGTGTGTAACTGTGTGTGCGTGTGTATGTGTGTGTGCGCACACGTGCATATCTGGTATGGCTGGAATGTGGAGGTCAGTGGACAACTTGTGAGAGTTAGTTCTCCCTTCCCACCATGTAGGACCTGGAGATCAAATTCAGGTTTCCAAGCTTGCTGGCAAGTGCCTTTGGCTGCTGGGCCATCTCACTGGCCCAAAAAATAAGTTTTGAAATAGCATTAGTTAGCAGGGTTGCTCTCAGAAAGATCTATCCAAATCAGTTGATCACATAATTGCATTTTTAAAAATTTATCTACCAAGAAATGCTCTCATTTGAATCAGTGGCACTATTTGCAAAAAGCTATTGACCTCAGTATACTATGTAATAGCAAAAACTTGGAAACAAGAAAAATGCAACTTGAATAACTTTTGATAGTGCTACAAGATGAAATGTAGTCTATTCACTTGCTGAAGAGAGGTAGATATAAATGAACTATTTTACATAGGAAAATATTTCTTTATGATATATAATATGTTTTAAAGATTATATATCTTTGGAAAAATATATTACATCATTTAATTTTATATTTGTATAGAAGTATACATATTATTGAATATATATCTACAGCATATATTGACACATGTTTTTGGCATATTTCCTCTGTGTTCTAGTTTGCTTTAAATTACTGTGACAAAACATTCTAATACCAACTTGGGGAGGAAAGGGTTTATTTTGCTTACATCTCCTGGGTCACAGTTCATCACAGAGGGATCCCAAGGTAGGAACTCAGGGCAGGAGCCTGGAGGCAGGAGCTGAAGCACAAGCCAAGGAGGAGTGCTGCTTACTGGCTTGCTCCCCTGGTCCATACTCAGCCTGCCCAGGCTGGTACTGCCCACAGTGAGCTGCCCCCCCCCCAACACACACATAACTCAACAATCAAGAAGATACCCCACAGACCAGTCCAATGAAGGCAATTCCCCAACTGAGGCTCCCTCAACCCAGGTGTGTCAAGTTGACAACTAAAGCTATCCAGCACAAGGGCAGCAGGAAATAGATGAATTGTTGGAATCTCAAAAAAATACAAGGTGATCTTCCCTATAAATTCACGAAGATGTTACATGTCAAGGGACTGAGAAGCTCCTCCTGAGAACATCAATGCAGAAGAAATCAGCTGCTCTTAAGACACACTCACAAAGGAAAGGGGAATGAGGGAGGAAGGGAAGGAGAGAGAAAGTGATGAATGTCTTCCCAAAGCCAGGTGTTAAAGGCTTAGATCCCAGAATGGTACTATTGAGTGAGAAATAGTGGAACCTTTAAGATTTGGTGCCTAGTAGGAAGTTTAAAGTCACTGTAGAGATTCTCTAGAAGGGGTTTTGGGGAGCCCAGACCTCTTTGCCATTCTTTATCTTTTTGGCCATGGAGTAAGTAGTTTGGCCCCACCACATGTTCCCAACATGGTGTGCTATATTGTCATAGGCCCAAAAGCAGCATACTCAATTGATCATGGACTAGAAAATCCAAGATGTGAACCAAAATAACTCTTTTTCTCTGCTATTTGTTACAATGGTAGAAGTAAGTAGACATAATGAAATGGATATGGTGAGTTCCTTGGCCCCAATAATCATTGTACCATGTACATTGAATTCAAAATACTTTAATGAATGCCTTAAATATATACAATGGAAAAATAAAATTAAATAGTGGCTAGCATGATGCTGAACATGAAAAAAAAACAATTAGCTATAAAATCTCTATCAAAATACAGAAACCTTCTAATATATTGAACTATAGCAAACTTGTAAAATGAAATAAATAAATGTCAACCCTGAATGATTGTTTTCCATGTGCCTATGGGCTAGTTATTGTGCTCTGGCTGTCCAGGGTTGCAAAATCCACCCGTTTTTCTTGTTAGCTCATATTCCCAGAGCTTTAATGTTGCTACTGTTTCTTAACATATATCCAACCACCCATTGTTAAGCATTAGAAAGTCAAAAGTCCATTTCCTTGCCAACAATTCCAACTTGGGAATAAGACTATCACACAAACTAATAGATTATTCTATGATGATGTACTAAGTTCTAAACAATTACCGAAATTCACAGAATTCCAACATTCACATAATATATGATTCAATAGCAACTATTTAAAGAGTTCAGTAATGAAATCTGAAGAACCTGTCTCATGATTCTGATGGCTTTGCTTCAGACTGTCAATGTCTTTTCCAATGATATTATAATGAGTATCTTTCCCTGAAGTGCTTGGGACCAGAAGTATTTTGGATTTGGGAATTTTTGAATATTTTCATATACTTAAGATATATTAGGGATGAGTCCAGTATAAACATAAAATTCATTTATCTTTCATATATATTGCACATAGCATATATTTCATATTACACACACACACACACACACATATATATATATATATATATATATATATATATATATTGCATGAGGGAAATTTCATATAATATTTCAAATAATTTTATCCATGACACAGAGTTCCATGGTGTGGAATTTTCTACTTGTGGCATTAGGTCAGTGCTCAAAAAGTTGAAGATTTTAGCTTTAGATCATTCAGGGTTTTTATTTTTGGATTAGGGATGCTCAACCTGTATTGCCTCACAAGAAGCCTCACATTCTTCAGTGCAGCTCTCCAATGTCATTTTGTAAAGCATTACTCAAGACTCTTAACCAACAGAGACCAAGTCAGATCTGGCCTCTTCCTAAAAGTGAAAACTTGATTTTCATTATTTTTTTTAAATCCCCAGTTGGCAGGTAAACTGAGCAACTTTATTATTATATTTCATTGTATCTGAAAGTGACTGTGCTATTCCAATGTGAATCTCTTAACGGGCTCTAGAATTGTAATTACCACATATAAATGGAAGATATGTAATCATAGTCTATGCATATTCTTTTTACCCGCATGCAACTTTACTGTTAAAATGTGAATCTCTAAATGTGTTTAGGAATTAACCTATAGTTTATTTTCAGAATTTGTAATTTCGATTTATGTGTGGAGTGTATATATGCATATTTTGGAATAATATAAAATTAAAGGGAACAAAAAAGAGAGAAAAACATATTCAAAAAACTGACCAAAACAGTAAACTTGTACATTGAAAAGATTATAAAAGACTGGGAAAAAGATGCAAGACAGGACTTAACATGTATGACAGAATCCATGAGCTCTGGTGGGGGGTGGGGGACATAAGGGGTGGCATGGATGGGGAATGAGTCTAAATTTGATTAAGAAATGCTGCACGAAATGCACTCAATGAAAATTAACTTAAAAAAGATTTAATCAGTTAAGTTGTGTGTGTCTAAGTGCATGATCTTGTGTGTGTGTGTGTGTGTGTGTGTGTGTGTGTGTATGTGTGTGTGTGCTGCTGGGGATAGAACACAGGGTCTTGCACATCTTAGACAAGGACACTACCACTGAGCTATAACCCCAGAATGGAATCCCTTACCTTCATGAATGTCTTTTGAAATCTATACTTATGGAAAGCATGTTAGAAAATGGAATCACCTTATTCTCATAGGATTTGAGTGAGTATTAAATAAACTTTATGTCAAATCATTAAAAGAATTGGTGATTACAAGGAATATTAATTTCATGAGTTTATGCTAATATATTTTATTTGAAAGAATTATACATAGAAACTGAACTAGCCAGCTGTAGTGGCAAACACCTGTAATCCCAGTTCTCAGAAGGATGCAACAGGAGGACCACAAGTTCAAAACCTGCCTGGGCTACATAGCAAGACCATTCCCTCAAAAAAAAAAAAAAAAAAAAAAAACAAACAACTTGCCAAGATGTGGTGGCACACGCCTTTAATCCTAGCACAAAGAATGCAGAGGCAGGCTGGGATCTCTGTGAGTTCAAGGCAGCCTTGGTCTAAATTAAGGAATGAGATTCCAGGACAGCATGGGGGCTATAGGGACACCCCTGTTTGCCCCCCCAAAAAAAACCCTTAAAACTAATGTTTTACATCCAGAATTTTAATAAAAATAGTTCTTCCAGGAGAGTTTTTTTTTTTTTTTTATTTTTGGTCTTTTTCTGAGCACACAAATTTCCCTTAGTCCAGCTTGTTCCTGGACTCACATGTTAGACCAGGCGCTGGCCTTGAACTCCAGAGATCTTGCCTGTCTCTGCCTCCCAAGCTTTGGGACTAAAGTCTGCCCACCACCACACTCCAGCTTAAAAAAAAATAGTATGTTCCAAATATATATATATATATATATATATATATATATATATACTGACACCAAGTTTCTTAGACCTTCTTATGAAAGTGTTTCTGTCAAGAAAGCACTTACCCTTTTTCCTCCAGAAGGGCTCTTTATAATAAACCACGCACTTGATGACTGAACCCAAAGGCACACGAGTGATCAGCTGGTTTCTTAGCATTGGCAGGGAAGGACTGTAGTGAATCTTCACGCTCAGAACAGGTGGAATAGCACTAATCACATATTTAGCCTCAAAAGAATGGAATGTGGTTAAATATCACTAGTCTCCAGTATTTTCATCATATTACACCCTGCCCCAGCTCCTCCCAGATCTACCCCCACCTCTCTACTTATCCAACTTTGTGCTTTTTCTCCCCCATCAAGTCCAATATGCGTTGCCCAAACACTCTTGGTTGTAGAACCTACCCTGGACTGTGGTCTACCTACCAGGGGTCACAACCTTAAAGAAAACCATTGTTTCCTCTCCCAGCAGTTGTCAAAGGCTAAAGCTCCTCCTAGGGGTGGGAATTTGTATCCACTTCCTCCCTCCATGCTGAAATTTTGTCTAGCTTGAGCTTGAGCAAGTGGTATGCATGCTGTCACAATTGCTGTAAATTCATATGCACAAGTGCTCTGCTGTCTAGAAAACAGTTTCCTTGTAGTTCTCCAGCACCTCTGGCTCTTATAGTCTTTCCACCCCCTCTTCTGAAAAGTTCCCTGAACCCTGGGGGAAATGATGGCAGTTATTTACATAGATGCCCCATTTAGGACTGAGTACTCTGCAGCTTACACTGACTAGTTGTAGTCTTTTTCCCAAGTCTGAGAGTTTGGTTACCTCATAGGTTTCATGGTTTAGGGTCTCCACAAGTACATTTTCCCCTGTCTGGTCAATATGAATCACAGGCCTCTCAAGCTTCACTCGGTCTCCAAGGAGATCCATTATCCGCTCACACACTTGACCAGATCCCCCAACAAATTTTCTCTCCTGGAAAGAAAAAAATGGACTCACAGGATTGGGGAAGAAATATAGGAATGGGCATAAATCACCAAGCGGCTAATTTTCCTGGCTATCCCTCCTTGGAGATATATTTCATTTTATTCTTGAGAATCACTTCGTTCAGCTTGTCAGGTTTCTTTTTATTATTATTATTATTATTTGCATTTTCATAATTAGAGGCTGATGTCTTTTGACAAAATTAAAGGCTTACTAAGTTACCTTAACATTATACAATTGTGGATTGCAAAATTCCAAACTCAGCTGAACATCCTCAGAATGACCCCCATCTCACACCTGTCTGGGCCTCATCTACATTATTCTGATCATTGTTTGGATCTGGTAGAACTCTACCTATAGCTTGACCATCACTTGTCTGATCACATCTAAGCCTTGTCCTTGTGGCTCAGGCTTAGAACCCTCCCCCATTCCCCTCCACAACACTAGACTCCAGCCTCAGACCAGCCTCCTCTTTATTTCGGGTGGACCCTTCTTATCCAGGATCAGGTGTCTGCTGCTCACTTGGCCAGCAAGGTCGTTTCATCTTGCCACATCTACCTGTCCAGAGTCCTGCTTCCAAACATTCCAAAGCTTCTAAGTGCTCTACCTGCTTATGCACACAGTCCAGTTGACTTCCTCCTCTTCTCAATATTCAGAGTAATAAAGTTAATTTATTAATTATTATTATTATCTGTGTGCATTGTGTTTGCGTGTTGGTATGAATGCCACTGTATATATGTGCAGATCATTTTGTGGAGTCAGTTTTATCCTTCTGCCTTTATGTGGAATTGAACTAGCAATTGAACTCAGGTCATTGGGCTTTCACAGCAAACTTTTTCCCATTGTGTAGGGTCCAGTGAGGTGGTTTAACCTCACTGGACCCTACTAATATTTAAAGGTCTATTTCAAATAGGTCCATGAAGATGGGGGAAAAGTCCTCAGGGAAAAAAGGAGATGGGGAGAAGAGGCCAGGGAAGGGAGAGGGAGGGGAAGAAAGGAGCTTCCAAACAGATTAGGAACTCCAATCCACTTTCTACTGTGCCCAGTAAGGGACCTTATGCAATGCTGAAGCTCAGAGAACAGGCGCTGAATAAATGAAACAACAAATGAAATGAACTTTCATGTTATGAAAGTGCTCTAGCACTGAGCTAAAACTTAGCACATGGTATATTCTCTAAATTTTAAATGCCTTTCTATTTTTTCTGTTTGGACTTCCCTGGGAAGCTAGTTTTAAAAATATGCTGGCCACTAGCTTCTCACTGTGAATACGGGACAATAGATAGTCTCTTCAGAAAGTCACTTTGAGCTACCTTTGTAACACATAAGCCACAAGCCTGTGTCAAGCATCAGCATTGCTGATTATACTATTATGCCAGTCTTTTATGTCTATTCTGGTGGTTTTCTGTTGTGACAGTAGGGAATGGATGAGTACCTGGCCTCCATTGGTTGTTGACATGATTCTGGTCGTGCCCCCACACTGCTTCACATACCACAGGAACCAGAGAGCAGAGACCTCATGGGTCTCTGCAGTGACACACAGGTTCACAAAAAGTGTGGCAAGCTGCTTCGCAGAACTGTTCCAGGAGAAGAAAGAGCATGATTGACAAATGTAGTACATTATCTTCTCAATACTCAGAGTATTCAAGATACTCGAGTTTTATAACTCTACACTTCACGGAGTTTTGGAAACTGCAGGAAAGTCCTACTAGACTTCAGTATTATAAAATATGACAACAACTGATTTGAGAAATATGGTATTTGTTCTCCTTATCCAAAATGGACTTCTGTTCCATATTCTGAGGTGTCAGTTCCTCCTCTATACCTGTTCTTCTCACAACAATGTTCATTCCAGGTGTTTCTCACCATATCGCTCAGTCATTTTTACCTTACCACAAACTTAGAACCATCTCTTGCCAGAAGCATTGCATCTTCATGTGGCATCTGATCATACTAGAAAACAGATGCTCTTTTAAATTTTTCTTACCTTTATTTAATGTGTGTATTTGTGTGTGTGTGTGTATGTACATGTACATGCATCATAGCATGTGTGCAGAGGTCAGAGGACAACTCTCAGAAGTCAGTTCTCTCCTTCCACCAGTTCTGAGAACTGAACTCAGGGTGTCAGGCTTGGTAGAGTACCTTTACCCACTGAGCCATCTCACCAGCCCAGATGATCTTTACCTCCCTTCACATCGTGATGCTCTTTCTCAAATCTAAATCAAACCAGGCCATTCTCTTGCCTGAAACTCCACGGCTTAGGAAATTCAGGATAAGATTCAGATTTTTTATCTTGGCCTCTAAAGCCCTAGGTAATATGACCCATGCCTCTTTCCTTTTCTTTCTCAGATGCCCTCTCCCACTTATTCCAGTGTGTCTCCAGAAAGGCACACTCTTTATATAGAGAGATGGGTATTGGCTTCCATATTCTAGCCACCATGGAATTTGATCATTTTTCCATTGAATATTATCTGTTGAACTCTGTTCAGTGCCTGAAATTATCCTGAATACTGGTTCATTATTTTTACTGTTATCTCTTCCAACTAGAATATCAACCTATGAGAACACTAATACTGTCTTTATTGCTTTCTAGTGTGTCCCCCTTTTAAAGATACTTGTGTAAATGTATGTGAATGTATGTGGGTATGTGTGTGAGAGTGTGTTTGATGTATGTACATGTATATGCAGATGTACATGCATGGTGGAAACCACAGGAAGACATGTTTTCTCCCTGAAACTGAAGTTTATTTTTTGCCTAATCTGATAGTCAGCAAGCCTTGGCAATCCTTTCTTTTCCCATTTAACTGGGGTTATATGCATATGTGAGACCACACCTGGCTTGTTAAGCGGGACCTTGGATCTGAGCTCAGGTCTTGCCTCATGTTTACTCATCAAGCACTCTTACCCTTTGAACCATCTCTCCAGTCTTTATAGTGTCCCTTTTAACAAAATAGTTCCAGGCATACATAAGTACTCAAAAATTATTTGTGGAATGAATGAAGAGAAATAGCAATTAAATATTATTTTATTACATTTTATTTATTTATTTGTCTGTGTGCTTGTCACAGTATTACATATGAAGGTTAAAGGACAACTTGTGTAAGTCACTTCTCTCTTCTATCATGTTAGTTCTGGGATTGGAACTGAGGTCATCGGGCTTGATAGAAGGTGTGTTTACCTGCAGGTGCCCATGGAGGCTTCAAGAGGATATTAGATCCCCTTAAGCTAGTGTCATAAGTAGTTGTGAGCCTCCCAATATGGGTGCTAGGAGCTAAACTCAGGTCCTCTGTAAGAGCAGCAAGTGTTCTTATATCACTGAGCCATCTTTCTAGCCTCCCTAAAATCATGCTTAACACATTCCATACAAAGAATAAGCTAGGTGTTATATCAAACATGAAATTATAGTTCTCTGTTACAAATATTTACTATCTATCAGAAGACAAGACCACAGAATAGATTAAGGGCAAGTGATTAATAATTATAGATGGGTGAACTTTTGCTTGACGTCTTGGGAAAGAGATAGCTAGAAGCTATATCCTATCAAGAAGCATACCTGAGCCTGGAGTAGGTGCAAGTCCCAGCACTCAGGAGGCAGAGATAGGTGCATCTCTGTGAGATTGAGGGCAGCCTGGTCTACAGGGAGAGTTCCAGACCAGCTGTGTCTACAGGGAAACCCACATCTCAAAAAGGCAAAAAAAAAAAAAAAGAAAGAAAGAAAAAGAAAAAGAAAAATCATACCAGAAGTTGAGCAATCTCATGCAATTCCAGGAACTCAGTTGTAGCTAGCATACCCTAAAATACACTCTAGTATTGTGAACTCTGGGTGTCCATCTAAAGCAAATATCCAGATATTGGTTTGAAATATTATTTCAAAGTGAAAATATCCCTTGATATTTCCTGATATCCTAGTTCTTTTGTTCCTTATTTTATAGAGGAATTCAAGGGCATGGAGATAAGGCAGTAATAAATGACCAAAACATAATAACACGGGCCCAGTTAGAGAACCAATATTCAATATAAAAATATTACTGAGTTCCCAATTATTACTTTTAGCAATTTATGGAAAAGAAATAATCCTGGTTTCCCTTTCAATGTCTAATATTTTGTAGCAGTGTCATTAAACCCTCAATAGTTTGCTCTTTCTAAATTTAAATTTCATTAAAAATTATAAATTAAAAAAAAAATATATATATAGATATATTGATATATATATATATATATATATATATATAATATACATATATATACATATATTTATATGTATATATAAAGCTGAGGGTATAACTCAGTGGTACAGCACTTGCTCACTGGGTCAGAAGCCATGGATTCACTTCCTAATATCACACAAAAAAATCTTATTTATATATTTGGAGCAGTAAGAGATTAACAACAATAACTAGTAATAAATGAATAATTATGAAATATATGACAATAAAATTTATATGAAAGCAGACTCACTCCCTCTTAAGAGAGTCAGGATAAATAGTCATTCTGGGCAGAAAGTGACCACAAGTGAGTGAAGTTCTAGAAAGCCAAACCACAGATAAAGAAGAGCAACTGAATTTCTCTCTGGCAGGTAGATCTTTTCCTAATCCTTTATTTGATTTCCTCTGGGAATAATAAAAACAGAAATGAACTTCACAATATTTAAGGGATGGAAGGTCAAGAAATCTAGTGTAATAATATTTTGTAAGTTTTACTTTGTTGACATTTAAAAAGATAAATGTTATACTGTTTTTCTACATGAAAAATACAAACATGCTAGATCAACTTTGGAAATTCATAAGATAAAAGTATGAGAGAATGAGTATTTCCCATATTTCTGTCCTCCAAAAGACAATTACTAGTCTCATCTTCATGCATTCTTTCCAGACATAGGTTTTCTAAAACATGACCACATAGCTATGATCATAATGAAACTATAACTTATGTTTCTGAAGATCACTTTATAAACTACAACAACTGAAGAAATAATCAGTCTTAGTTTTTGAATGTATGTTTGTTCTATACTTTGAATGATATGTTAGGTGTTCTTAAATTTGTTTCCTTTAAAGCTGATAAATAATCTCATGTGTATCTTGCTTATGAATGATTAGACATTTCCCTTATGCTTGTTTATGTAAGGACCTCAGTACTTTATTTTCTGAGTTGACAACCAACTAACTGGAGACAGAAGCCATGGCTGTGGTAGTAAATCTCAGGTCTTGATGTCAAACAAAGAGAACTACATAACTTACAAAAAAGAAGAAAGAAACAGAATTGGTCCTACTTTGATGCTGCCTAAAAGCTCTTGGGGAGGAAAGAACATATTGAAATTAGTAAAACTTTTCCATAGCAGATGCTCTAAAACCAATGAAGATTATCAAACATAAATCATAGTTTGTAAATAAATAGAATTTAAACCAAATATTTTAGTACAGACAAAATAATTTCTACTATAAACCATATTCTCATATGAAGTGCTAAATTACATTGATAAGTGTTCATAATTAGTAATGTGTATCAATTTGTGGCATAAAATGATTGTTCAGAACTAACTGTTATCAAAAGCTAAAAGTACAGAGTATTATATAATAGTAATGAAAGATTTGAGGAAATCAACATGTCTAAGAGCATAGTGATAGATAAATGCACTGTACTATTGATTTTCCATGAACTATTTGACAAAGGGATGTTCATTTTTTTACAGTGCATAGTATAAACAATTTGATGTTTAGAAGTAGGATTGTAAATCCCACCAATGCTCCATGAAAGCTTGCATTTCTATGTGTTCAATATTATGATTTTTCAAGCGGTTAGCATACCTCTACACATGACTAACATATTCCATTTTATGTTCATACTTAATTTATCCAATCTACTATTGCTAGGTTTTCAGATTCCCCCCTTTTTATTAGCATTTTATCTTTATATACATATATATAGATGTTTTGCATATTTCATACATCATTTCTCAGTCCAATTTAGACACATTTCCCTTTCCATGCCCCCTGTTCCTGCAGTCTGCCATACATGTCTTGCATCTTTCTCTCAGTCTTTTTTTTTCACATTTTTCCCCTTTAATTTTGTATTCCCCCTTTGAAAGTAATATTTTGAAATGGTTTCTCTTGACACTCTATTCCTCCTTATAGCTTTCTCACTTTCTCTCACTCTCTTTCTTCTCTCTTAGTTTAAGCTAGGTTCTATGAAGCTGAATTTCTATAAGAAGTATGCCCATTTATGTATTTTGATCATCCCCACCAGGTCGGATTCAGATATTCAGAAAAAAACTGTTTTAACTTCGAGTTGTCAGTGCTTCCTTCCGTGATATCTAGAGCATGAAGATATCAACCCTAGAGTCAAATAGATTTCCAATACATTCTATTTAGTATGGCAGGAAAGGGAAGTCTCCTCAAACTTGGCTTCCATTTTTATTACTCTGTGGATGGAAAAGTCACTATGGGATGGAACCAGAAGCTCTGCAATCATTTGCACTTTCACTGCTGGTCAGGAGCAGTGAGGCCTACACAATTTCCACATAGTTCCCTGTGTTGCCAGCAAGGTTTCCAGTCAACACTACAAGCTTTTCACTAATGGAGACTATGTACATCCACTCATATGTTTCCTCTGCAGCTGTAGACCACCTACAAGTCCATCTCTAAATTCCCAAAGAGTTTCACAATAGCAGAAATTTGTTTCAAATTCATATGCTTTCTACACTTGAGCACCAGTGAGGAATACAAAACCACTACTACATCAACAACTTGAGAGGTGAGACCTTTATGCTATTGTTCTTTAAAACTGTTCTAAGGAAAGGAGATGGCACATGCTAGTTTGTTCTGAGCACTTTATGGGGAAATACTATCTTGCTGATATAAAACTACTCCAAAGAAGCAAGTAGGATATATACCTATACTTAGGGGATGAATTAGTTTCAGTATTTTTCCAACACTCAATTGGCCAATGGCATGGTTTTAAATACAAAGCATCTACTTGCCCCATGCCTATTGAATAGCATTGCTAAATAAACCTGAAACATGATCACAATAATTTTCCTTTGCCTAATAGCAAATCTTACTCAGTCCAGCAGATCTTGTCCAGCAATTCCTTCATTGTCATGTGGTCCCACTCTTCTGCAAGGGGTGCCTTCCAGGGAGCATCACTGGGAATCTACATTCAGAGATTTAAAGAAAGACAAAGACAATTTTCTGTTTTAAGTAACTATTCAAACAGTATTAAAAACTCTAACTCAAAGAAGAAAGTGTTCCAATTTCCCCGAATAGTTTCTTGAAAATAAACCCTGCTATCCTTGAAAATCTCCTGTTACATATCTATAGCACCTAATCCATATTTAATTAAGAATAACTTTCCTACATAAAGAGAGGAATGTTGTACTTGGGCTACTTCTAAATATGGATAACAGTAGTCTCTTCATTCCCTGAAGGATTATGATTTAAAACCTGATGTGGATGCCTGAAAACAAAGACAGTACTAAATCATGTACATATCATTTCTCTTATATATATAAATGCATAACTATAATAAAATTTAATTTTAAATTAAGCACAGTGAAAGATTAACAGTAATAAAACAGAATAACTATAGCAATGTATTATAATAATTTACAAAAGTGGGATCTGTTTCTGAAATTTTCTTCGTAATGTTTTCCAACTGGTATTGGCCACACATAATTTCAGCCATAGACCATGAAATCACAGATTAAGGGCCAGAGGACTACTGTATTATTACTAAAATATAAAATACAAATTAAACTCTTTAACTACTATCAGACAGATGCACCAAATTATCTCTAAATCAGAATTTCTAGCCATATGTCTTTACTTATGGGCTGCATTTTTGGGCATGGTGGAGAATCAGAGAACTATTGTTCCCTTACTCTATTGTGCCCTGAGGATTTTCTAAATTAGAAACATCATTCCAGGAAGGTTGTTTGGTTTATATTTTTCTTCTTGCTAATCAGTTGTAAATGAGTAATAGTCTGTTTGACATCTCATTCTTTTAGAAGTTAGGAACAAATTCATTCATTTTCCTGAAGTTTTATGATTGATAGTATGTGTTGGTCAATGTGCTATGCATGGGGATGAATGACACATAGCAACTTCTTTCTTTTAAGGACTAAACTTGTGAAAAATACAAATGCAGTCCAAGTAGGATTAGGAAGATTTACCTCTTCACCCATGTCATCCATTGTTCTCCAGAGGTTGTTGTGATCTAGGTAGGTGATTGGATTCCACATAGGTGGGAATGGGCCCCTGAAGGGGTATGATTTGCCCTGTGAGATACATATATTTAAAAGGAAAAAGTCATGACAACATAAATTAAATGTAATTACATCTAAGTTGACAACTGTCTAAGAGCCAAATCATGTTAATCATGATCAATACGTGACTTACCAATATGTAACATACTCAAATATTTTAGCAGTTGTGTCCACATAACCCAATTTAATTATTTAGCATAGAGATTTCCTACAAAGCATTCCAATATGCAGATAAGTTTGGTGCCATGCCAGGCACAGTAAAGAGGGTTCTATATGAAGTTGGAACCCTTACCATTTAAAATCTAAATGCCAATACATAGAGGTACCAAAAGAAATCTCATTTGTCAGCAATACTTGTAAATGTCTTAGAATCAGGAACCCTTATGTATAAAGAATAAAATATAACTATAAATATGACAGAAGTTAGAAGGGATGAAAAATCATTCACAAGTACACAATATTATGTAAGAAAAGCCACAAAACATGAAGGTCTTCCAAGGAGTCATAAGTCTAGATCAATGCAGAACTTCCCAGAAGTCAGGAAAATCAAAGCAAAGAAATGAGACAACTCCAGGCCTCTAATGCAGACAGGTAGACATTAGCCAGGTTTCCCCACAGGAACACTTTGACATGGAGATATAGGAGCACATCTCTACAGACTATTAAAAATAAGACAGCACACAAATCACATCCTGCAGGCCTAATTTTTTAAGAGACACACACAAAACTCACATTGGGTCCTTTTAAATCCCAGGACTCAAGAGGCAGAGGCAGGTGGATCTCTGTGAGTTCAAGGCCTGCCTGGTCTCCATAGCGAGTTCCAGGATAGCTGGAGCTATAGGGAGACACTGTCTCAAAAAGAAAAAGAAAAAAAAAAAGCCCAAAACCTTGGTCAGAAATCAGGCTATACAATTAGACAGAATTCTAGTAATTCAAAGGTTCTTAGCCACAAACTCAGAGTAGCTCTGAGCCACTCAGCACAGATTCATCTGGTATTGATTTTGTAGGCTGTAGGTAAAAAGAGGCCACCTGTGGCTGCATTGTGCTAAATTATCTGCTTGTCTATTTACAAGGAAAGCTGGCCCTAGGTGGGATGGCCTGCATTAGCAAACTCATGAGACAGCCCTGGGATTAAAGACTCTAACAAGTACTCCTGATATTTACAGAACATGAGGCAGGGGGTCTGAAAGCAGGCCCTGAGATATGATGTCACTCTGGGTATAAAAACAGAATGCTGTGGTGTGGATGAATAAACGGGTTCTTTTCACCGTCAGACAGGAACCTCCAGTCCATTGCTATCGAGTATATTTAGCCCATCAGGCTTAAGTGGTGTTTGTTTAGAGGAATTTGGCTGGGGAAAAGCAATCAGATGCCAGCCTGGGAAGTCCAGTGAGTGCAATCAGCAGGGTGACTGGTGTGTGGTGAGTGTGTGCCTGAGGAATTTAGGCTGAAGAGCACTAAGCAAGTCCAAGAGTGACGATAGGCCACTGCCTGGTGTAGATGTCATATGCAAACAGGTGGGCTTGGGAAAGGTTATCAGCCTTTGGCCCTAACGTTTAAGGATAGCTTAATCTGGTGGCTGCCTTGCATCCTTTTTCCCTTTTCCTTTTAATCCACTGGACAAGGTTTGTGTAGCAGCCTCCAAGTGTGGCAGAGTGAGAACTGTCAGTAAGTAATACAACTAGAGTAGCAAAATGAAAGAGACTTCATGCTTATTCTGTGGCCATACAGCTCTTTTTCCCCACATGGCCATGATAGTCTCAAGGAAGAGTTTTCAATTGGGGGCGGGGTGGGGGAGAGAAAGCTCATATGGTGAGGAGACAGAAAAAGCCAAAGTCTGCTGGGTTGGCCAGGCACTCAGTAAAGCAATGATTAAGTAAGACAGTAAACTAGTAGGATGTCCCATTCCGTAAGGAAGAAATTGAAAAATAATCTTAAATTTCACATGGAAACACATTACTGCCTTCTATATAAATTTACACATGATCTTCAGTGTTTTGCATCCAAACAGACAAGGATTTAGCTAGATTCATAAAAGCAAGCATTCTTTTATAAGATGAGGGAAAACTTCTTAGAAACATAGGGAGTAGCTATTGTTAGACTCATAAAAATATCTCAAATCTTCAAGCTGCAGGGAATACTCAGTGTGATTACACAACCAAAGGCACTGCAAGAGGTTCGGACCTCAGACTTGGCTATGGTAGAAACAGTCCTTTGATTGTTACTGTTTTGAACATTGTCCACGGAGGCTTGTCCTTCTGAGGAAATCACAGCAAGCCCCAAGCTCAGTGTTGTGGTTTGAATGAGTGTCCCCCATAGGCTCTAGGTATTCAGACATTTGTCTCCAGTTGGTGGTGCTGTTTCTGGAGGTCTTAGAAGGTGTGGCCATGCTGGGGGAAGTGTGTCACTGGGGGCGGGCTTAGTGAGCTTAACAAGCCTCGTGCTCTACAGTTGCTCCTCTCTGGTTCCTGTGCTCTTTGCGATATGTGACCCTCTGTTTGCTGCTCTGGATCCGGCC